>DWDU01001427.1:0-14687 GCA_018245575.1 Jemadia suekentonmiller
CCATACATTATAATAACATAAAATCAAACATCTTATAAAATTCATTCTACGTTTAATTAAAAATATAATTCTAGTAAAAAGATTAAAGCTCTCCACTAGCTATATAGTAAACCTAACGTCAATTCAGTGCAGCGCCTGAATAAAACCTAAATAAGGCAATTAAGCTTCGCACAAGCGGCGACGCTGTAAGGCGCTCAGTACGAGGGAGTTCAACAGAACGCAAGTGGCATTACGCCAGTGGAGTGTACGCGCACATTTCCACAAGAACCACGAGTGCGGACTTCACATGTTGGTTTTACCGTTTTCACTTAAAAGTGGAGCAAGCACACTACTCGCTGGTTGGATTTACGATTTTCATATGGAGTTATTAAGAAACTATGGTTTGTGTATTGCACAAATATTGCTGATGCTATAACGAATTTGTTTGGTTATTATTTATAAATTTTTGTTTTACAGTGATGAAATAAGATAGTTTCGTTTTAACTGTATGCATTATTCTCTCTTAGAAACACCATTAAACTTCTTTTAAACGTTACCTTATGCCTGTAATCCCCGAAGAGGTATATAGTGCATAGAGGTATATAGTAGGCAGAGGAATATATAATATACCCACGTTTCACCAGTTAAGATAATGTCCCATTATGGTATAAGCGGTGACCCTATTGCCATCTACCGGGCACATATCCAGACTCCGACCAACTACTAGAAAATCTAGTAGAAAAATTTAGAAGTGCCCGACCCGAGATTTGATCCCATGACCTTCCGTTCGGCAGTCGCACTTGCAAACAACACGGCCAACGAGGCAGCTACTGTTGTTAACTGGCAGCTAAGCTTGTTTTAATACCTATTATTATAGCTAATGAGTTCAATAAAATTAGCGTATGTAACAATAATATAAAATATTATAAATGTATAGGCGCATACAATAGTTACTTATTCACATACGACTGAGAAATGTTGACACAAGGGTGCGTTCCACTAAGCATTCGCAACGATCGCACTCACGACGACGAATTTTATCGTTCCACTAAGTCCCGAGCGTTGAAACCCTAAACCCGAGTGGAATGGATCATGGGGCGTTTACAGCGTTGAAGTATAATAACAATTGACAAGCTAGAAAAAATATAGCAAAGGCTTAAAGACGTTAGGTTACAATGTGCAAATCTTAACAGTAAATTGATTTATTTAGAAAAAAATATAATTAAATTATATGTATTTAATAACAGTGGAGTATCTTAAAAATTACATACAAATAAATCATAATTTAACATTTGATATATATTGACATCTTTATTACATTGACGTTTTAAAATCCCGCCAATTCTCGGAACGCTCATTACGACCCACACGTTTTGAAATAGTCGTCTTGAGCTCCATTTGAGCGTAAGTCATGACGTCATTAGTGACGTTCTCGCCGCGACCACAGCGATAGTGGGCGTCATCTGGAACGGCCAAAAGAGTGTTTTGGACGTTGTGAATCCTTAGTGGAATGCAGCCAAAGCCATTCTGGAGCGTCGACATCACTATATTACTCACTTTACCCTCTATAAAACTACTTCAGAACTATGAAATTCAAATACTACTTTACATTTTACACAAACGAACTACTTAAAAGTAATTATTCGGAAGTATTTACAATCTCAGAACAAGTTATTCCGAAATTTGTGTGTAGAAACGCTTAAAATGTAATCAATGCATAAAATATTTTTTTGTGCCAAATATATCACATTGAATGAAGGCATAAAAACGCTTACCTAAGTTCTAAATGAGCTGTTTATTGCGCATTCGCAAAAGAAATTTCCACCGTTACGAGCAAAGAACATAATATTTAGATAATCATTGGATATGGCCATGGTCTAATTGAATAAAAAAAGCTTTACACGGATAAATTTATCAGGAAAAGGTAAACATAATGAAACATACGGAAACACTAAATATATTCTCTCATGTATTTACATTCGCTGGTGATAATTCCTCACAAGTTTACTCTTGTCTGATAATATTTCTTTCTTTATTTACATTACGGCCATGATTCCGTGCTTATTTACACAAGTTGATAGATAAAGAGCGATAGGAAAGCGGCTCTCTTGTCATGAAAAAGAAAACAAAACAAATAAAGAAATCCGGCTCTTAAAGGAGACTGTGTAACTCCGGGGGTCACTTTGACAGAGCAAACAACAACAACCACACCACTCAAATTACATTTTTACCGAATAAATAGAGCTTTTAGACATTGTTATTTTGTAATATTTTTATATCCATGAGATTTTGCTTTGCTATTATCCTTTAAATTCACAGACATAACAATAAAAGGCTCGTTTGATTAATTAAAGTCAAAATGATATCAAACCTTCCAATTAAATCAGAATATTTGCTGTTATATGGAATATAAATATTTTTGACGAAACTTTTTTCCCGATAACTTTGTTTTCTCCGTTCTTGCAAATATTTTTATGTATAAAAGCAAATAAGGATGGAGACGAGACGACAACGTCATGTTCAGGAAAGTGCTCTAATATGATTTCAATTGACAGCATCGAACGCGGTGCGAAACGAGTTCTCGTGAATACATTTTCTTAATCCAATTTTTGCGGATATTGCGGTAAAATTATATTTCCAAAGTAATCATTTGAAAATGTTCACGACTTTTACAAATTATGTCCTAATAGCATTCACACTTAGCAAATAAATAACCATTATAACACATTTCAGGTATTCATCATCTTCATAATCAGCCTATTCCCGTCCACTGCTGGACATAAATTACAATAATATCAAAAAGATTTATTCCTTAAATTCCAATAGTAACGAATGTGACTTTACATAGATAATGTCGGTAAATGTGAACTAATTCTAAATTGTTGTAGTTAATACGCAATGCACCAACACGCAAAAACACGACTTTTTCTGATTTTATTTAAGATAACAGCAAAAAACCGTTGCAAGAATTTAGAAATTTTCTAGAAAGCGGCATCAGTCAGTACGAGCTTACTATCCCGCGCTGTCGAACACTCGAATTGTACCTACCTACAATTCAAACCTGTAATTTAAATATGGTCGCGGCGTTCGAATCTAACAAGTTTGTTGATGTGAAAACAACTAACAATATTCGATAATTATTTATTTTGCACTGAATAACAACGTGCCATCTCCTTATAAACATTAATATGTTTATTTGTGTAAAAAATATCAAACAATATTGCGTGGGTCGTAAACGACATGTCAACATTCTACAGCAATGTGAATTATTAACATTAGCCAGTATTAACTGTTTTGTCTGTCCCGTCCGTAAACACGAAGTGCATGTTCGTAGAATGTCGGAAATAGCGCTTCCGAGTAGCTCTTGGATCCAATCTCTTGTCGCCGCTCGCATTTATTTATACACAGCTTAATCTGATGTCGGCGTCGTGTCTCCAGCGCAAAAGTATCAGTCGCGACGTAGAACAAAGTTATTTTACTGACAATAAATATACAAAAGAATTTTGAAATCACTGAACAGACATATAGTTCTATTTTGAAGTTGATATGCTCTTATTGAATACTTCAATCGTTTTTACGATATACATACATTTAATTAAAATTACGGTATTTACTAGTACATCTGAGCATTACAGATTCCAGATTCTATTGTTTGATTCGTACTCTGCTTATGTAAAAACATTTTAAAACATGACTAAACGATTTCATTAATGGTTAATCGATTCCTCGCGATAACTGTAGTAGGTACCTATCGATAATTTTTGGTTAATGCGCCAACCGTTTCAGCATACAATACGTTAAAACAATATACAACTAAAACGCAAGAATTTCATTTTGTTCGATTTGGGAACACGATATATTTAGCGGCAGGTGTGCTCGGTAACTGGAGAGCGGAATCTTCGGACCTTTGCGGCATCGTCGACGACGTGACGGCGAGATCAAAGCTCCGCGCGGCCGAGGGTCGACGCACGCGGCACTCGACTCTCGATCCCCCCTCCGTCCCTCACTACAACAATATCTACGGTTCGATTCGTTCGAACGGCCTACTGCTCGGGCTAGAGATGTGAACGCAGCTTAAGTACTGATCAAATTTGTGTATAATAAAAAAAAAAAGAAAAAGTTACATCACGCCTGTAATCCCCGAAGAGGTAGGCAGAGGAGAGGTATATAATATATATGATAGAACCGATTTTATAACACTGTGTCTAATTAAACAAGCAACTAACAGTAAATAATTTCTGATCGGTGCTAAAACGAAACGTTAACGAAAACTTTACGTTATTAATGTTAAACAAAATTATTTAGATCTATAGGTCAGAGCTGTATTCTTTATACAATGGTTTACAAAATCTAATTTATATATTCCATTGATGATGTTTTAAGATAAAGTTACTATTTTATGCATGAACGATACATAAATGGGCAGCATCAATAAATTAAAAAATACAGATTAAAAATTCAATAGAGCAGTCTCGGAAGCTCGGAACAGATATAATTGTTTATACAATAAAGTGAACAAAATTATACACTTTAACCATACAAATCGCTAAATACTTAATATGTCGCATTCGAATAATTCATTTAAAAAACTATTATTATAACAAGAAATAAAAAAATAAAAAATCGTTTTGTGTAACAACTAATATTAATTCACATTAGTTACTTTGTGCGACAAAATGACTCCCATCTCTATGGACTGAAGACGCCGGCGCGCGCGAAATACACTCAAAGAGAACCTACCATCTTTGAACCGGTTATTGTTTACAAACGACCAGCGCATAATGGCTATAAATTGCTGCAACGAAATATCGTTCGTTCGTTATTCCTCGAAATATGTTTCTTCCGCATAATTTGACAGATCTGAGCTACGCTTGTACCAGAAAACATAACAAATTACATGAACGAATAAACAGCCTTCAAATTACTTTAAACTGTAGTTACTGGTGTCGCATTATCACTCAACCACCAGAGCATTTTGTGTCAGTGCTCTTTGTCCGACACGTCCAACAAAAATGATTGTATTTTTTATTGTTACCTTTTGGCAAATATATTATGTAGTTATAAAACTGTAACCACCAAACTTTTGCCATACCAGATTCTCATAACTAATCCGTACTGTAAACAAAGCATTGAAGGTTATATTTCGGATAACATTCTCGTTTCATGTGCCTCAATATAACTAATCCGAGAGTTAAAGTGTGAAGTAACCTCGAGAGCTTCGTACACTTTAGTACATAGTAGTCCAAACATTCAAAGGAATTATACATGTAAACTTAATAATTACTATAATGGCGTGTACATACACACGACCTTTTACTTATAATAACGTATGCGAAGATGTAGGTTAAACAAGAAAAAGCGTGTTTGTATTTTGTAGTGATAATACAATAACGGCCCATTTGTATAGGTTTAATGTGCAGTAAACTATTTGATACTCAAGCCTGTGAAATGTGTAACTTGTCATTCGTGTTTACAGCTAAATGTGTTCTGTCCTATTGCATACTGTGTGTGCACCTCTGCACCGGGGACATGGCACGACGCATCGAATTGAATTAATTAGCCGCTCCGCTTGGCGGGCGGCGGGCGCGCCACTCACTGTCTTTACAACATAATTTGCACTTCGTGCGGCGAGATCAAAGCCGCGGCCGCTCGATGGCGGCGCCTTTGATCACGAAAAGCCTTTGACTGCCGCCGCCTCCGCAGGGCATGCCTCGAAATAGTCAATTTGGTCGCCGTTTTTTCATGGCACGAGTGGAGGTAACATATTTATCTTAGATTTTAGATGGAAACCTGGTTTTATAATTACATATTTACGGTACTACACTGTGAAGTGTTTGATGTATAAAATATAAAATGAAATTAATTCCGTCTAATTAAGTGACATCAGGGTAATGTTGAATGCAATATGTACCATGAGCGTAAGCCACCATTTACTTGAATTATTCATGTAGGTAAGCGCATACATAGGTACATATATTTTCTTAACGTTAATAATTCATAAATTTTATAAAAACATCCTTAGGATATTATGAACTTACGAAGAACTAAAAACTGTGCAACTACAAAAAAACCGAAATAAGATAAAAAAAAAAGTTTACCAAAAGACTTTCTATTGAGTTTCCGAGCGACGTTACAAAAACGTCTGTATGCTAAGGTTTAAAATCATTGAACCATTCAATTCCCCAAACCTGTTTACTGGCTGAATGTCAGTCTAAATGGCGAGTGGAAAGTTGCAAATAGAGCGAGCGGTCGGCGAGCGAGCGGCCGCGCGGTGCCAGACAAAGGGTTGAAATATAGACGTAATTAATTTGATGGTGCGTCGCACGGCGCGGCAAGCGCGCCCGCCGGCCGGCCTGAGCGCAGCGACGCTATCTCCGCATATAGCAGAGCGCCGCTGCGCTGAGCTCCTGCAACTGTGGCTTTTAGCTTTGCCTGTACCTCTGTATTTCGTAAGTTTATTTTTAGTTCATAACGAGCAAGCAGTTTACAGCCACTAACTATTACAGGTTCATAATAACTACACAGATATAAAAGGTGTTAGCGGTCTCCATTAACACACACGTTGATTATGCCTGAAAATGAAATTGAATTACAATGATTTGTGTACCCTTTAAACTTTCTACATTTTCTATAATAGTTCAGAATAAAAATGTGCAACAAATGACACTAAATGCATTGTATACACGAACAAAGCAACCAATGTGATGAACTAACCACAGAACTTTCAAGAAACTTATAATTCGGGACATAAGCTCTTGTAACTTCCTTCATTCTTCTTCGTCGAGTCAATAGCTGATCGCGAATGATCAGCCATCGTGGTGAAAGGATTAGTCGCAATGTCCATAATGTGCCGGGCAGTGTGTGTTCTTACTTCTTACTTAATGAGACAGTCGCCACTCCGGGAGGCTCCTTTCATGCACCTTAGTTCCTTCATTGAAGTTAATAATACTAAAGCCAGCTTATTGTAATTTTATAAGTATATTTTTGTTTCAACTGAGGTGCTACATTTGTTTTTTTTGTTTTAGGATTTCAATACAGGTTCTAGTCAAATTGAAAAACAAAGAATTCTGTACTTCAAATTTAGCATATGAACGGACCCATTAACCGTTTCGTTCGAATGTGCATGGTAACTTTCATATGGTGCTTATTTTGTGTGTGTTTTCAGACGAACGTTAATTTGGACGAACGGTCTCGTTGCGTGGAACCCAACATAACCGATGCAATGGAAAATTATAATCCATCCATGGGCACATAGACTGCGCGAACTGACGTGAACTATTTAAAGCGAACATTTTGAAGTGCGTTACAAAGTCTGTTGAATTTGCATTAAAGGATTTCAACAACTTTTATAATTGTAAGGTTGCAGGCGATGCGTTCTATCCACAGGCCAACAATTACGTTATATTGTGTGTTATAATAATAATTTCAGATACCGACCCATATTAAATGAAATCCGTACTAAATAACAGATACGTTTATTTGGTATGAATATTAAACAATGTTAGTTTTAAGTGTCTCGAAAACAAAACAATGCACCGTAGTGTAGCCGGCGCGTCGCCCCGCGGCAGATCAAAGCGGGCGAGATAAAGTATTCTCGACCCACGCCCCTATTTTTGGTAACATTTTAACAGTTTTACATCTTATCTGTAGACGTGGGGGGACTTTTTACTTTTATGGCCAGTGCGATATAAAACTGAGTTCTGTTCTTTATTTAGCTAACGACGTTTCCGCGCACTTGGTTATTAATGAAATAAAACATTTAACCTTCACACGCTGTTACCGTCGTAACAAGTAACATCGTCAGGCGTCGTACCCGTACTCATTCGTTGCCTGTGTGAAATTGTCTATTTTATAGTTATATAGTTAAATAAAATTGTACAGGTATCTTGTTTACAAATATATAATTGGATAGCACCTTGCCTCAATGGTCGTGTTGGATGCAACCGCGACTGGTCGTAGGCGGTGCGAGGAGATCTGGGATCCCCAACTCGCATACCCAGTGTGGAGATTATATGCAAAACCCCCTAAGAACGTGCATAAGAGCACTGTTTGGCTGAGGCCTATGTCTAGCAGTGGACTGCGTAAGGCTTATGACACGATAAAGACGAAAATACAATATGTACCTACATTCTGGTGTCCTGCCAGCTCAGGTGAGCTAATCAAGAGCTTCAAAAGCAAAAAATAGGTACCTACCTAGGTAACCGTGAACATTTTTTTTAGATTTTTTGTGATCTATGCCGAATTTATAAGCTTTGTAACGGCAGCGGCACGTGACTAACGTAGCGCAAAATTAAAGGCGGTGTCTTTGATGTGAGACTTGTATCGGCAACAGATCGCTGACGAGTCGTTGTCGCAGCCGGCCTGATGTAGCCGACAAAGGGACGCGGTGGCACAAAGCTATCGATGCCATTTACATCCCTTTGATTTAATGCCGACATGTTGCATCCCTATGGGAAACTTCAAACAACCCCCTCTTACGACTTGAGCAACGATTGCTACTCAGTGGTCAAAGAGAATTTAGTGCATTAATCGTATGCTTTAGGTTTTATTTTTAAAACATTGCTTATGTGGCTTTTTTTTAAAAGACATAGGTACAAATAAAAATGTACCTTGAAATATTTTTTTTACAATGTCCACATCGGGAGGAAATGGGTCCAATGAAGAGAAACGTGAGGCAGCCATGTGCCTCGCGTCACGTGTTTGGTATTGATGTTTGGTAACAGAAATACAACTTGAGTCCACCCGTAATTTGAAGCTTTCTCTACCTAAAGCGGCCTTTACTTCCTATTTATTGTTTTAGTATGTAAGGCTGTACATAACACTTATAAATTATTATATTTTTTTTATTTTTTTTTTAATACTTTAATAAATACTTAATTATTAGTACACTACAGTACTTTGTATGAAATGAGGCAAATATACAATGAACTAATAACAGCATCACATACACAATTACTATATAGGTGTTTCGCGCACTTTTATTGAAAAATAAAATATGCTCTTTACTGTATAAAAAGTTTAAGCCAAATATTACAATGACGAGTCAATACAATTATGAAAAAAAAAACTTCTATCTAGATTGAGGGAATGTTTTATGGGGTTCGTTAATAAAACTAAATTTCGTTGTACACATTATTGTAATAATCACACTCCGAAGCTATTAAGGCGGAACCGCTTTTGGAAATCTTCCGACATAGGAGCGGGGAACAGGTTCTCGTGTAAAAAAAGGTATGCGTGCTGAGGCTCGGGTCGCCAGCCCGAGCGCGAACGACGAGACACATACGTGGAAACAAAAAGGAGAAATAGGATTCGAGTTTGATTCAGGTAGATCTCTCTACTAATTTGTCTAAATTTGTTCGTTTATATTAAACACCTTTAAAAATATCATTTAAGCATTTTTTAAATTATTCGACTGCAATCATGATTTAATCGTCATCAGTCCTTTTCCCTCAACTGCTGCATTTGTGCCTGTCCAGGAGCATGCCACTGAGGTGGATTTTCAGCTCATCTTTTCAAACTACTAACAACAATTACTAGTATATCTTCACCGGAGATCGCTGGAGAGCATCCTGCGATGTTTGCCAAGTTGTTCTCTACTGTAGCTCAATTCTACATCAACACTTATCTGTTCTGCGATCTATAATACAACAAGTCCATTGCCACTACAGCCAATCAATCCTTATTACCAGATTACCACAGCTTAGGATTAGTTTAGATTATTTGTTGTAACGCTTTTTGTAACCGTTATTACGATAATGTAACGCAAAATAATCTAAGATAATAGATCTTCATAAAACCTTTCTGTTTTCATGTAGATATTTTCTTGTAAAGTGCTTCCCACGTCTTCCATGTATGTATTGTAAGGAATTTAAATTAAGGTAATTGTAAAAAGGCACTTGTCCACGCTTCAGTCCACATCCTGGCGACCCCGCGCCCGAGGTGCGAGCGTCAGACTGAGTATGGTAATCGTACGTTATTACGCCTTTGAAGTACCGACCGGCGCAGCGATCGTCTTTCCGTTGAATCAAATAACAATTAATTACGTCTCCACTGATCTGAACATTAGTCGCGTACTGCTATCAGTGGCAGCAGTCTCTACAGCCTAATTCTATAAACTTGCTATTATACACACCAATGTCACGTAAGGTCTCTTATAGGGAGAGCACAGAGAATCAAGTGCCAAATAAACCTGTCTTCACAGACCTGACGCGTTTCTTCTACGTTCATCTCTCTTCATTCATGTAGGTGGGCATCGAACCTACGATCCTGGTCAACGGTCAAGTTCACTAGCCACTAGACCAACGGGCTAGTGTAAAGTATTATTGAGGTTTGTCTAACCCCATTTGATACAATAATATTTTCGTTATAAGCTCCAGTTGATTGTATTTTTACGCGACCTTACTCAACCTTCGGCCACATCGTGAATATTTATATCTCCTACAAACGAACATTGCATTTCGCCGATCATTACGGTATGTTCTGTTAGTTACAATATATCTGTTAACTAATATGACCCTTGTTGATGCAGGTTGTTAAAATATACCGTTAATTTCTGAGTAAAAGCAAATTCAAAGAAATCAAAATATAATTTGAACTTACAAAACATACTTAATTTTTAATATAGGCAGTAGTTAGCTATTTAATCTTCAACGTCAGTGAAAATTCGATTGCGTATGATTATTATTACATCGTCAGATTAGGTCTCTTACAGGGACGGCAGAGGACACCGGCTGGCAGATGTATCTACCCTTACCTGCTTCTCCTACAGACATACATATATCACACTTATATACACGCGATGAATTCAAAGACTACTGGCTGCCTCATTAGTATATGACCTACTTGGTCAAGATAGGCGAGTCTTAGCCTCCACGGCAGACACATCCATCGACAGTTGCATTGTATATCTGCTTTGTCATTCGTTCATCTGCCACTATTTCTACATATTTGACCAATTAATATAGCAGACAAGAAATTACACAATTCAATATATGATGATGTAGTAAAATAAAACGGTGATCGTTGGAAATGCCCTGGAATGCAGATAGTGGCGTTTTATTTCTGATGTTCAGTTGCTGGCGCCGCGCCAGCTGCGGTCGCTCCACTTCTCCCGACTCTACTCGCGTGAGCTGCCGCTCGCTTGTTTACATGCTAATACTTTCATTTAATATAGTCATGTTGGCCAAGAAAAACAAAAAGAAACGCAAAGAAAGCACTGATCTCATCATCACCGTCATCAATGTTTTTATCATTCGGTGAGACTGGGTCTCCTATAAAAATGACAAGGATTAACGCCATAATCCGCCACACTGGCCGAGTAGGTACGAATGGGCGGATTTCATACGTCATTGAGGAAATTATGTTGAACCAAAGTGAGTAGGTTATAATTATAATACTATGTTAAACGAAAAACCGAAATGTGACCCGCACTCCTAATACAACACAACACAGACAAATCCCTTGTTTGTCCTACGACGTTACATTGTTATACGCAAATCTTTTTCTGCCGTAAATGTCTTTATTTTAATGAGGCTATAAAGTTTTTGTCATGTATATGTACCCACTGCTTATGTTTCTAAAAAAAACTTCGATAACGTTGATTCTTATATTAGTTTATTATGTTGAAATTTGACTTTATTGGAGTTATGAATTACTTCCGTCTACTTTGAAATTTATTCCTTAACTCTATTTATGTACTCGTCAATGGACGTGGCTATATAAATAATAGGAATTCTATTAGTTTACACCGAATTAGCTGTAAACAATATGTAAATAAACTACATGAAGAGGTAATCAAATAAAGGAAACGTCGTAAATATACTTTCAGTCGGGAGTCCTTCGCAGAAGGCGGCGCGAAACGATGACGGCGCACGGCGGTCGGCAGATCTCGTTACAATGGCTTAGCTTGGTACATTTTATAGAAAACCGAGGGCCGGTCACTGGCCCACCGGTGCTTATCGATATTATAATGGATCGCTCGGCCAGCAGCGCGGTTGCTCGTAACCCGAATGCCACCCAGGTCGAACGCGTTGCCCGACTGTTACTCTCACTGCGCCTACTTTTATTTTTCCTACTTGATAGACACGTTTCAATTAATAAGTTGTAATTGTGTTCGACAATGTGCTGATAAAACTTTGCGTATGTATATTTTGACTGTGGAATGACTATGTTCTCTGTTTGCGTAAATAAATATGTATGAATGATAATATAATTAATGGCGCACAATATTTTCAATGTTATTAAACATTTGAAATTTTCGAATAAGGAACCATTCGAATGTACAATAATCGAGAATAAAAATTTAAAATTATCTTCATCCATACTTACGTCACTTACGTGGTCCCCCCACCTAGGATTAATGGATGATAAATTCCACCGTGGTAATGTAGTGTTACATATCGAAATGTTTCTTTATTACTATCATAAAACATTGTTTGTGCTGTACGTCGTTTTTGGAATACGAGCTCATCTTGGTCGCAGATAAATCGTCGACAGTAAACCTAACACGAAGAGGTCGTAAAATTCTAATTTGAAACCGGCCGTGGCGTCCTCTTGCGTCCTCGGCCTGCTTTAAGCCACAGGCGTCCCTGCACTGGCCAGTGTCTCGTTATCATTCAAAGTTTAGAATTGTACTAGTTAGCAGGACTTATTTCATGCCAAATTCATTGCAAAATACCTCGGACATATATTCAGAAACAAGTTTACATTGCACTTAGCGTAGATCTATGTGATTATTATTATTTACGGTTCGTCATGCCAAGTCCCTCACGCAGAGAACACCGAATCCTAAATATCTCTATCCTTACACGGCTGAAGTGTTTCTTCTACCTTCATCAGTCCGTTTGTACACTCGATATACATAACTGCTGCCGAATAGTTTCTACATGACTAAGCAAGAACAACACGACTGTAATTTTAATCTCTGGGGCTTAGTACAATGTTGTACCTCCATAATCCACTGCTAGGATTAAAGGTTTCAAAATTTTATACCCGTATATCCTGCCGTACCTGCCTTGAATGCCAGATGTGAAGTCTATTCGGAAGAAACAATGATGATCAGAATAAATCCCTGTCTAACGTACGAGCTGATAACCAATCTTGTATTCTTCTTTGTCGAGCCGACAGCTGATCGTGAGTGATCAGCCATCGTGGTGAAAGGATTAGACGCGACGTCCAGGGTGCGCCGGGCAGTATATGTTCGTACTTATACAGATATAGTCGCCGCTTGGGGAGGCTCCTTTAATGCACTCTTCTATTGATGACCTATGTATGTGAACATTGATCAGGTCATAATAACAGCTTAACGGAAGACACAGTTTCAGCGTCTCTTCTATTAGAACATTCATACGAAACTAACTCCGTAACAGGTAGCGAGGTACCCTAATTGCATTAATGTACATTTTGTTCTCCTCCGCGTTCAAGATATTTGTTCTAGTGATTAGTCCGGGGCTTAGATTTGTTGTGTTTAGTCAGTAAATGCGTTTTCACACGTACCATGTAAGCAAACACAGCAGCAGCTACCTGAATATAGACTTTTCCAGGTTGTTTATTTTCCAAAAAGCGACGGTTAAAAAGGGCTGTGTCCGCAAAAACGTGATTAGACCGAAATTAAGATTGCCAAATTATTTTAGAGCTGTAAATAATGTATTTTTTAGTAGGAATATTATAGAGTTATAAAGTGTAGTTAGCTATATGTGACGAAATGAGTATGCACGTTTCTACAATACAATACAGTAACTGGTGAAACGTGGGAGTGTTCTACATTCCTCTGCCCACCTCTTCGGGGATTACAGGAGTGATGTTATGTTACGTCTCTACAATAATCTTTTTTGTGATCGCGGGGCAGGGTCGGCGACCGCGCGGAGGCTGCCGTCGTAGCGGACCTATGCTCGGGCGCACCTTCCTCTATTGCCCTATACATGTTACTACTTTCTTTAACCTACAGCGCGAATGTGTAATTTGTCAACTCAATAAAGACGAAATCATGACAAACTAACCAGGTAGCTAAGTCCTGCAATAGCCAACCGAACAATGGATACGTCTATACGTTTTATTACCTTTAAAATCCACAGTGCAATTATGTTAGCTTAATATGCTTAATAATTACAGAGTATATCACGCCTGTGATCCCCGAAGAGGCAGGCAGATGAGTGTAGTACACTCCCACGTTTCACCTGTTATGTTTACGTCCTACTATTTACTATAGAATAGGTGGTGGGGCTATTGCCATACACAGAGCAAATATCCGGACACCTAGCAACAACTTGAAAATCTAAATTACAAAATTCTAGTAGTGTCCGACGCAGGGTTTGAACCCAGGACCTCCCGATCGGCATTTGCGCTTGCAACCAACATAACCAATGAGGCAATCACTTACAGAGTAAATGATGAGAAGCTAATATTTGTTAGCTAACTCAAGTAATAGCCACCTAAAAATGGATACATACATGTCTATTAATACATTTCATTACTTTCTTTAACCTACAGCGCGATTATGTTGATTCAATGGTTGTTTCAACGGACTGTATCGTGAAAAAATATAGAATTTACAAATCCAACCAAAAAAAGGTATTTTTAATTTTTTTTCGTTACTTATTATTAATAACTAATAAGTAAACTATGATACTAAAACGTAACATAAAAAAAAAAAACGTAACATCACGCCTGTAATCCCCGAAGAGGTAGGCAGAGGAGTGTAGAACACTCCC
>DWDU01001428.1:0-14680 GCA_018245575.1 Jemadia suekentonmiller
AGTTTCGACTGCATTCGACTTTACCGGAAATGTGAATGACATAAGTTGCCATTCGCGTTTCCGGTGCTGCTTTGTTTACGAGTAATGCTGTCGTTTATTTCTTTCGCTTACTATATTTTTTAAAAATATGTTCCAGCACAAGATAATAAGAAGTTCCGTATAATAACTTTTCCCAGTATATCAAGTGATTAGTAACTAATTTATTACACAATGAATTCTTTTGATACACTATCTTTCCTGATTCCTAGATAAAGTTCGTTAATTAATTTGGATGAATAACATTTTGAGAATTCTCAAGTGGCCTTTGAGAATACCGTTGTTAGCATTTTATTAAGAAAGCCTATAAAATTATCATACGAATGACGTTCATAATAAAGTTATGTTAAATGTATAGGAAACGAAAAAGAATGTTCAAACATGTTGAGCAAACGGACAGAGCGTTTCGGTCACAGATAGCGAAAGCTTATTGACATATTGGAAAGTGGCCACTGTTCGGCGTGTGAGATTAAAAAAATGTGACCCTTATGGGGCAATTAATAAGGTTTATTTTGAGACACGGCTATAGCCGGCACACGTAGGTGGTACTCGTCTCCTATTGGATATATTTGGGTTGAGTGTACGCAACATCCGTGGTCAGTAACTTTTTTTCAAGTGCATCGACACTCAGTGAACCTGACATTTGAATATTTCATTTTATCTCGTTCGTATTACAACTACTTGCACACATATATTAACAATGTTACGTCCTTTAGATTGGTTAGTCACACGCATATTAAATTTTGAATAATTCACAACAATTTATTTTTTCTTCACTTTCGCTAAGGCGTGTGAAGTGGCCAACAGTAGGTACTTGGGTAGCATGACCGGTCGGGTGAGGATACCTATATTCTGTATCGTTAAGACAAAGGGGATGATAAGTCAGTCCAGGACGCATTTTCAGTTGGTAATACGTTTTATCGTCTAGTTTAATTATTAGTAATTTACGACCTTTAAAAGTTTTACTTAAATCGTCTAATGTTAATAATCGAAAATGACCATTTATGTGATTTCCTGAGCACGCAAAATGCTCGAGCAACTTTGCCAGATAGAGGTCACCAGAGACATGACACGAGCGGGCCAAACATTATTTAATTTTACAGATCGCCTACCAGTCTGCAACGTCAGCGCTGTGAGATTACAAATATTGAACTTATCAGGTGTTAACTGTACGAACCAACGAATCGTATTGGACAGAAGTAAAGCATACGGTTTACGGTAAATCTCTAAGAGAAATGAGAAAGGATAAACAAAGTTAGTACTTGTAAGCTTCTTGCGATTTATTATTTTGGCTCAGCGAAACCGTGACATAAAGTTTGAATGTCAAGTTTTCGACAGTACGAGCAACCATGTGTGTTTTACTTTAATCAAACATTTTGATTTATTTGTGGTTACCGAAAAAAATATTTCTATAATCTGGTATATTATGTAGTATCAGGCCCCTGCATCGGCTATAATCTACTCGTAATTTGATTACTGAACAAATTTTGTTTCTTTGATACTGTTTGTTTGTTTATTGTTTCGACTCTAAATGTCATAAACAATAGAAAATATTCAGAACTTTAATAGTGTCTATAAGGATATTTATCGATTCGACAATTACCAAGTGTCAAAGTCGTCAAATATTGGAGCGCCCTAAGATTATATGCGATAAATAATTCTAAGTAACGTCGTATATTTTGTTATAACAAAGTTATAAGTTGCCGTCCAACTTTTCTATATTGACTACAAGCGTCACGCTTAAACAAAAGTTGGCCACTGCGACATCGTTAAGAACCGGATCCTAAGCATGGTGAGACGGAGTTTCATTGACGGCTTAGTCCTTTACATACGAGTAAAACTATTAAATCTTGAACTATTACTCTTCCTTTGTAACAAGACATCAAGCATATTACTGGAGAAAGATCATTTAGTTTTGAGGTCTTCGTAAATTGGTCAGATATCACTATTGAGTTTTTTTGCATTATTATAATGTGGTCGTTGGTTAAGCTTACGAATGCAATGTCTAAGCTTACTAGTGTTGTATATAACACCATAAAATGTATTCTTGTAAGAGCCTGCAATCCTGTATCCGTGACTAGTATATAGTTCTATATAACAATTATAATTATTAATTACCAATTGCTATTATAATTATTCAGTCGCGTGAGATAAATTAATAGTTTTATTGGTCAATTAGCTGTCCGAGAGATTGATTAACAGTTAGGCGATTACTACAAATAGAAGATACAGATTGTCGATAGATCGTTGAATTAGAGCACAAAATAATTATAGCTAATATGCATATATAAAGATGAGATTCGTTTGTTGAAAGAAATTATTGGCATGGCGAGCAATCATGCCATCGAATATAAAAATATCTAAATATTCTTAACAGTTCTTCATAGATTCATCATTTTTCCATTCATATGTTTATTCTCTAACTTTAAATTTTACTAAGTGAAGAAATAAATAGTATAGGACATGTTCACAAACAACCCTCTAATCAGAAACTAGGTAGAGACTGTGCTATGGTAACTATGTAGAATGCTGATAAAATACGTAATATCAAAATATATAATATGTGTGGACATTATTTTGTTTTTTTTTACACCCAGACACAACAAATGCTGATACATTTGTTGTGTCGGAGTGTAAAATAAAACGGTCACATAATAATATTTGTCCCGATGGAAATGAATCCACCCCGGCTCAGCGGTCAGACTGACTATTGGGCCAACGGGCCACAAAAGTTATTTCGCATGCATTTAATGTGCCAAATGAGGAAATATGTATATGTTGTAAATTGGATCGAAAATAGCAAGGCGTTTTAAAAACAACAGACATAAAAAACCTTTCGGTATAAATCGTTCCCAAGTGGGTTAAATGCAAATTGAGTTGATGATATTAACGATGACCAGAATTTTTAAAATCATAAAAACGTCCTTTTCTCTACGCGTATACATCAATCTAAATATTTTCTGATTAACATTAAAATGAATTTTAATTTGACATAATGTATGGAAATAGACACAAATATTTTTTACCCAAAGCTTTTGGTCGCTTATGGAACTTCGAATTTCGTTCACAGTATCTTCACTCACAGCACTTCTAAAGCGAAGTGTTTATTGACTTTAATGAGGAGAAGATTCGAATCCATGTTTAATTGAAGACGCAATATAGAAGCTGTTTTAAATTAGTCAATCTATTCGAGTGGGATTTTCTCTTGGTCAAACACAATTGCGTAGCCGCAAGCTTTCCAAACGTCATCAATTCTCATGTAAATAGGGAAAGAGTAAAGTCGTGCAATTGTTTAAATGGTGGTCGTTTTCTTGTGGATATCATGACAAGTTTACACGATAATGGATACCGCCACTTACCGTCGCCGGACGACATGCGTGATATGGATAATAACAATCCATCCACTTACCGTGTCGTACAAATTACATACATAGGTACATACATACAGGCTATGATGTTACTGTATCTACTGGTATTTGCTATTATTGAATTATTGCACTTCGTATGTAGCTCTTTTATTAGCGCTTAGGTGGGGTATCGTGAACATATTATGTGGGTTTTAATTTTTATTATGAATCTAAACTGATGCTGAACATGTATGGTATCTTGACTTCATCGGGTCAGTCCAATGGACTCGGAGAATTTAGTAAAGATTCTGCTTGTGGTAAGTATAACGCAATACGTTAATTCCTTTCTCAGCTGTTAATACTCCTATAAAAGCGATCTTAACATTTGATTTGATATACCTACATAACTTATATTTAATGTTTATATTAATATAAGTCATCTTACACTCTTTTACGGGTAAGTAATCGTAAGTTAAGATTTTCATTTCCTGTGCTTACTTCTCGTAAGAAGCTTGAGGATGACAGTTGATAGATTCGTGTTTCGGTTCAAGGTTTTTTCATGCGCGAAGGAAGTGAAACCTCAGCGGCGCATGTCGGGCGCAAGGTCGCGAGTAGGATGCGCGCAAGTGGGCTGGCGCAGCGCGCACGCATATACACCAGTTGCATGTGTACCCTTACCCAAGAAACTTTATTTTCTAAAACACACAATAATATTTGTCTACTAGTTTACAATATTGTTAGCGTTCTAGGCAAAATTGCATACAAAAAATATTTTTTTTAAAAACACCATTGTATCATATATATGTATATGTACATATATATAACAAAGGATATATCTATGTTAAATATGTAATGATATGAGGCTTATTACTTTATGCAGGTAGTACAAACATTTTTTTATTCAATAAGACGCACTCTCGCGCGGTGAACGGCTTGTGAGTGGAACGTGCGCGTCGCGTGCCGCGCGCCCGGATGCGACACATATGTACGTTTCTAGGAGGCTCCTACTACTTATCCTGCCTCGTTATGCTCGTTACTATTAGACCACATGTTTTTACCATACATCGCTCATAATCGTTTCTTTGCGGTAAGTTTTTGCGCTTATTTCAAATTTTGGGCTTTCATCTCCCAAACCATGTTAAATTTTAATTTTGAAATTAAGTTCACTGTAGCATATTGGGATACAGAGTGTTAGGTATATTATTATAACAGTGCATATTTTTATAATAATTACATATAATCCAATAAATTTTTTCCCAACATTTTTAACGTTCGACTGTTGGATCATGGGTCTTCTCTCAGAATGAGGGGGTTAAGGCCATAGTTTGCCACGCTGGTCAAGTGGGGATTGGCAGACTTTACACGCCTTACAGAAAATTTTTTTTTTGAGAACTCTAATGTGTGCAGGTTTCCTCACTATGTTTGCCTTACCCGTCATAGCAAGTGATATTTAAACTTAAAACACACATTTTGTAAAGTGCGCACAAGGATTTGACCCCGGGATCCCAGAGTGAGACGTCGAATTTTCGGTCATTAGGCTATTACTGCACTAATTCATTCTAATATCACAAACTATAAAGTAAAATAATTTCTGAGGTAAGTATTGACTAAAAAAATTCCTAAGTAGACCATATAGAAAAGTATAGTAAAGTAAGTGTTAAATACCACTGGCAACACCACCATTAATTAAATAATATTAATAATTAAATAATAATATTGATAATCAATTTAAGTGGATAATATATAATTACATAAATTGGTTACAAATTAAATAATAGATAAATATTAATTTTATATACTTACGATGTATAAGTTTATTATTTGAGTACTGTATTAACTTTTTTTGTAATGACGCGCCTTTTATGTGATGGTTGGTTTTTCCCGCCAAAAAGAACTGAAGGTGGCAGAATAGAGATCTTGCACGTTCATTATTTTTCATTGATTCGGAATAATTTGAATTGTTACTCTGCTTACAATTTGTTACTAAAATATAAATAATTACAATATACATAATCGGAGTATTATTGGAATAATATGTAAGTGTGGGTAATTTATGGGCGGCGCGAAGACGCTGAGCGGCACAAGTTCCAGCGCCTAGTTGAAAGTCATAAGGTCAAGTATTTCGACCGTATGATACAAATACATAATGCATTATTTGAATTAAGATTTCAACATTAAGTTCCGTCCCGGCGGCTCTTAATCGCAACGAAATAGAATCGTATGAATATTCATTAATGACTCTTATGTCATTAATGTGTGCTTGTAGTTGTAGCCCACAAAAAATGGCAATTTTGTAATAAACATATTTACATAATATATACTGTGTGTACATATTAGTGTGAAACGATAAACATCTATGCATATACTTATAATTTAATGGTATGTCCATAATGTAAAGACTGGTAAAGATGAATTAGCGCATTGTTCAAGCGACAACTGCAGAAGTCACAATCTCAGTATATTTCTCCAGTAATCAACAGTATTAGGACTATTTTTTAGTTCAGTTTCATTTACCTGCACACCAATATTTCCCGAAGGGGCAGGCAGAGAAGTGTAGAACACTCCCATGGCTAATCTGTTCTGTTTTACGTTCCATGAAATAGTTGGGTCACAAAATGCACAAACACAGACCTATCTTTATGCATCCCACCTTATTCAGTACGGTTAAGTGCATATCTCCTGTTGGACAACAGTCTCCTGTCAGAATGAGAAGTGTTAGGTCTATAGTTTGGCTCGCTGGTCAATATCTAGAACTATCTTATGCTTCAGAATTAATCAGAGCCTGTACTATCGCAACCAGACTGCTGATAAATTCATATATAAATCTCTAAGTACATTGTTACATAAGCAATTATATAATCATCGCCATCAGTCCATTGCTGTTTACTACTGGTAGTAAACTGCAATGGACTGATGGCGATGAAAAAGGCCTATGTCCAGACATAGGCCTCCCCTCAGGATGTATGCAAATAACCCGTTGTCATAATAACGTAACAATTATATACTCCTACATATGAAAAACACTTATATACTCATCACAAATTATATTTGTCCTAGATGGGAATCGAATCAGTAATCGAATGAACCAGACCAGCAGTTAGTTTCACGGTCATCGGTAGCAACAAGCCAGCCAAGTGATAATTATACGTAACATCACGGCTGCAGTCTCGGAAGAGGTAGGCAGGTATAAAAACACCGTCCATATCTAAATATCTTTATGAACACTTGCCTGCCGGTCAACAATTCGAAGACAAACCTGCGTTCGTCAACATAACGTATCTTTGGAATACAGTGCATGGATCTCATACACATTCATACTCAAAACTCATGCACATTTCGAGGTAGCGTTATGTGAAATTCACACGTAAAATTTCAAGTTCAACTGGACCCCATTGTGTAGGTTTCAACGCTCTTTGTTCCACGCAAGGCCGACACTCCTAAAACAATTCCGCTATTGCGAAAAGCTGGGATTAAATATGTGTGTTTGTTGAACATAATGTAACATCACGCTTGTATTTCACCGAAGAGGTCGACAGAGTGTATCATAGTTCCACAATTCACCTGGGATGTTAGACGTCACACCACGGAATAGGGCCACTGCTATTGCCACTGCTCATTGAAGGTCGAGGAAAGTATCATGCTAAGACTATTCATTGCGTACTCACTAAGGATTCCTGATCATGACTATGTTATGTACCGAAACAAACCAGGTGTTTTCGTATCTACGCTATCCTTCACGAGTTATTGCATTGCAATAGCATAAATACTTGAAGATTTTAAAGTCAGGTCTGTAAGAATAGACACACTCATATATGGCACTTGAGATTTTGTAAAATGTATACTTTGTCTATCTTTTCTAGTCAACCCAAATGGCCGTTGTATCTATTGGACAAAACCAAGACGGATACTGTGTATGTCAATTTGTATAGAGCGAGATATCGCTTTGTGTGTTTGTATTTAAAGCGAATCACACGGTTTCGGGGATCGAATCCGGTCCGTTGAGTATGCATCTATTGTTATTTAAAACTGTGAGGTCATTGCTTTGTCTACATTTTGCATATGTATTTATGTTTATTGTACGTGTAGTTAAAATTAAATAATGTGACAATTCTTATAAACACGTTTAGGTGACGTTAAGTAGTCTGTTCCTTATTTATGGTCTGGGCGTTATTATGACTAATATCTTTGCGAGAACTAAGATGAATGGATCTGATCCCGAATAAGGCAGACCATCTGCTATAGTAATCAGCCAAATTACAAAGTAAATGCACTAGTTTTAATACATAATGATATAGACAATTTTATAAACGTAACTTAACATCACAACTTTAATCCCCCAACAGGTAGACAGAAGAGTGTTATATATGCCTACGTCCCAAACTTATTGCTATACAGCAGATGCAAATGCAGATTCCAAGCCATTGCTAGAAATTTCTATGAGAAAATCTGTTAGAAAAATCCAATTTAGTACCCTACCCGGGATTTGAACCTAAGACCTCTTGATCGACAGTCGCGCTTGCAACCAACACGAGAAACGATGCAGTCAAGCAGTATTAACAATTACATTAGTTTTATTCTATTTCTGTTATTACTCATGTTTTAGGAAATAAAATCTTCACAATATAATTACGTGGTAAAATAATCACTCGCCATTTTTTTCACACTTTGAGACCGCTGCACGGCTATCAACTTAAAGCACTTGCTCCGCCGCACGCGTGGAACGGCTTGGCGAGCTAAGCGAGGAGATTAGTAAAGCTTTTTAGGTGCAGTCAACGCCAATAGCCAACAGGTTAGACTTGCTTCCGCCGCCTTGTTTCAGGTTGGGATGAAGCGAAGAAAATGTACTACGAATTAGATTGTGCATGATATTTGGTTATAATATAATCCCGGAAATAACCAGCGTGACCGGCTACTGTAAATATAAATATACTTTACCTTTACCCTACTCAGTTTTAGGAAGAACTCCTGTCTAATAATAAAACGATACAAGGGTTGTTGAACGAGTTACTTAAATATTAAGTTCAATGAAAGTGATATTGTAAGTCAGCATAAAAACTAAAATGTTCCTACATATACAATCGGAAAATAACGTGAAAAGCGAGCAATTTAAACTTGTTCATCGAATCCCTGTTCACATACAACTGAGAAGAAAATTTTCTCCTTTCATCTTACCTCACCATATTGTTATAAGTGTACGGAGATACCAAATTTGAATGTTTTCTAAAATCAAACAAAGCTATTAGTCTGCAAGATTGTCTGGTTTCGATTATAGACACATGCACATTAACACATATTTTATTAACATATAACATTAATTATGCAATAAGTTTTAATATTGAATAGTGTATATACATTTTATATAGCTCGCACTTCCTTATCATGCTAATCCGTATAAAATATTTTTGTTTATAATTTTTATGTCTCTGTAACTGAATTTATTGTAAATTCTTTAGAAAATATGCTTCAAACCATCAATTATATCAGTTAATTACCAATTAACAGTGATGTAGCTTAACTGAGTATTTTGTACGCTTTTTAATATACATGTTTGGGTTATTTCTAGTATGATTACCCCAACGTTAGATAAACTGAGTGCAAGTATCCGAACGCAGTGGCTGTGTAAATGATGTTAATGAATAAATGACATGACAAATACGATTCATAGAGCAACGACGAACGAAGCTTAGAGAGTGAACATTGAGATTTAGTTTGTGTTGTAATCAGAATTAGGATTTAAAACGATTAAATTAAATAATTGCTTAAGTTTTTTGACTGCTAAGAGAATTAACGAAAATTACTTTTAAAGAAACCTGTGGTATATCGATAGCATATCACATATTTGTTTGTCAGACGTATTAAAGTTTTTATTTAATTATATGATGGCGTACCTAATCTTTAAATATTAATTTTTTGTCAATTCACCTCAAAAGTTTTCACTTGCGACACATGTCACAGACCCGTATCGCGTGAAACAATACAATTCAAGGCAAGATGTACACGAAAATTGTGTTCTTTTTCAATACTGTTATTAGTCATGCAGTGACAACTGCATGGTGAGATTTTGAAATCATCCTTTGTTACTAACACTAAGTATCGCTATATAGCTGCGGCCAGACACTGTACTAATTGTACGGTCAATACACCGAGGTGTATTATTTTTAATTATAAAATAAGAATAAAAAATATAGATTTGTAGTCAACATTTCCTGCAACATGACACTCGGTAATTTCAATGTTTATTTTCCTAGAAACATTTCATTAATAATTTATTTAATGCTGTTGTGCAAACGCTAGTAGGGGTCAACGTGAACTGTTACGGATTTAATGCACATTGAATTTGTCACTGAACATGTAGATATCATCTTTATATCAGCATTATAGTATACATGCGACTGTTAAAACATGAGAAAATACGTTTACTTGTCAGTAATTGACTATTTATTGTATTTGTGCTAGCTTCTTTATACTCTCTAATGTATCAATCATTGGTGAATTTATAAATAAATAAATACATAATTATAACAATAAATTTGATATCCACGATTCTGTTTATCCCTTTAAGACAACGTCCCTTGTATAAGGTGCGTACAATCAAGTACTGTCCTCGACAGCTTCACCTCAAACGTAGGACCAAGAAATATACCTATCTGTTACGTAACGCGTTCGACCTTTAATCTCCTGATATAAATTATCATTATTCATTGTTAGCAACCGGTTATTGCTTCCTCTAACTAATTATCGTATAATTGTGTACTATATCAGTGATGCAATACACGTTTTTAATTTAATTACCTACTTTGCGTAAATATCTGGCACACTCAACGTGTTTTAATTTAGATGTATTATTTGTAACATGTATATACACAGTACACATACGTACATTAGATGTTAATAGTAATATATCATAATGGCAGTATTACCTTGAAGGGGCAGGCAGAGAAGTGTAGTACCTACTACCGCGTTTCACTTGTTGTTTTATAAACTTCCCCCTGTTACATGAGACGTATGTATATGTATCATGGAACAGATGGTGAGGCATTTGCCATAGACGGAGGGCAAATCCAGACTCCAAGCCATTATTACTAGAAATTTCAAGATAGAGAAATCCAATAATATTCGACACGGGGTCGAACTCAGGACCTCGCACTCGGCAGTCTTGCTCGGCTCGCAACTTGTATATTAGTCCTCGTAATAAATGATTAATCATTAGGTTCACTAAATTCGATCAAAGTCTGTAGTCATTTTAATTTTCCCATACTGCCAGTTCATTTACTGCCCCAAAAATACACTAGATCTATGTAACATCACACCTGTAATCTCCATAGACGTAGCCAGAGGAGTGTAGTACACTCCCACGTATCACCAGTTACGTTTACGTCCCACTACGAGCCTAATAATATTTTATAATACATACTTACAAAACATATTTCATGTACAAAATTGTAACCTCGTTACGATTTTATTATTAGTGTCGATTTTATATTTTACAATTTTTGTTTAGGAATTTTTTATATATTATGTACGTACGGTACGTATTTATTACATATATATGTATTTAGAGTAATATACGAAAGTATTACGTGTTAAATAATAAATATATTCTGACACACATTTCGAAGCTGATTTTGCTTGTATGTTATGTTAATTTATTTTTGAGCAGCTAGTTTATTTGGGGGAAGACATGGGATGGCTGAAAGCTAAGAAGTCAATAAAACGATGTTATCTCATCGTCAATTCCCTTGTCGTCCGACTGAGAAGGGTGTTGACGAAAGTGAGGCTGGCCAAGTGTTGGTTGGTAGACTTCATACGCCTTAGAGAACATTATGGACAATTGTAACATATGTAGCTCTTCTCATGATGTTTTTTAACGTGATGGCATGTGACAATGGGATTTTAAAACAGAAATATTCATATAAAGTCAGGTGCTGTACCTAAGCCTTCTAGATTTTAAACAAACATGTTTTCTTATACATCAAATGAACTATTTTGTTCAACTCCCATCACGAACACTAAACGTATTTCGTGTCTTGCAAATTGATAATAATTTAACAACCAGCTTATGAGCACGACCACGAATATTCATTATTAAGTGAATATGGATGTGTGTATGGCAATAGGCTCACCACCTATTCCATATTGGGACGTAAACGTAACTGGTGAAATGTGGAAGTGTACCACATTCCTCTGCCTACCTCTTCGGGGATTATACGCGTGATGTTACGTAAGTGAATATGGATTATTATTAGTACCTACACCGTCTCAACAGGTCAGCGGCACCACCAATTCTGGACCATCCTTTCTCTCGTGAGATCGCGTTACCCGATGTTCGCTTCGTTCGCGGATATTGTGATTTTGAAAGCTTACAATCATTGCTGTGAATGTAAAACGTTAGCTGCTAGATACATTCTCCGCGCGCCGACGATCGCTTCGAGGATACACATTTTTGGATATTTGGCAATCGCGTTAGAACCGTGTGTCAAAATTGCGAATTGTCTGATACTATAATTGGGGGTTGTAAAAATTGATGGCCTGAAAATAAACTACATTATTCATATTTCGTTAAGGACATTAAAAGCAACACTAGCAATGATAGAAATAAGTAAAGGAAAACACCAACAGACGAAGTCAGCTCAATTATTTTAGATAGATACGTTAAATGAAGAGCAATCAGGGAAACAATTAGTTTCAAAATAAAGACAATAGAGAAAACCAAAATGAAATTTACCGTAACAATCATATATGTGAAAAGATCTCATTATCTTCCAACAAACAAACAATAAAACAAAACATGGTCAAAATTCAAAAAGTATTACAGAAATACGTGACTTGTGTAATACACGACAGGAAGAATGCTTCTCGTCCTGAGGCAGTGCCAGCCCGCGTACGATTTCCAAATCTGTACAGAGCCGGACGTGTTCAACTTTTGGAGTCATACGACCAATACGGCAAACCAGTTTGATATTACAGTGTCATGTGTGGAATATTTGCGGGAAATTCAGACTTGAGATCAGCTTAATGTTCTATCTGCGCCAAGAGCCGAGGATGTTTGGGGTTGAAAAAACACCTATCATTCCAACATAATATGTGACCAGTTGCTACCCAAGGTTTTTAGATAGATCACATCTTCGTTTTCACTGTGAAGTGTTTACAACGTTGCTCTTACTGACTACTGCAAATAATACTGAACACAAGAATGTTATTATTGTTGTTCCAGTTTACTTGAACTGACAGCTCGACAAGGCTGTAAATCACGGAAATGAGAAAACAATTCCACTTGCATTCGTACATTAATTAGATTAAATTAATGTACACTTGTGTGTGTGTGTGCGTGCGTGCGTGTGCGCGCGGGATTTGCTTGTGTGCGCATGCATATACTTCATTGTTTCGGTTTTTATTAACAAACACAAAATGTCACGATACAAAATTATCCTCCATTATTTCGTTCCACTTACTTACGATTTACTAGAATTGTAAATGGATACAAACAAAGAAATAAGGTAAAAACACCAAACGCCGACCTCACGTTCGTGTGAACTGTACCATGAAATCCTGTCATTCATCGGCATTGAATGACGAAATATTGGCCAGCTTATTGTTGTATTGTTATAATTTTCATAGGTTCTGGGTATTTTTGTACTTACGTACATGGGTAAGTGTGAAATAGAAACAGAGCTTGCTTTTTTATTAACTTTTAATTAGTGTATTTAGTTAACCTAAAGTCAGGTTGTAAAAGGTGGACTTAATGCCTAATGCCATTCTCTACCAGTCAAGTCAGGGTGACAGTGAAAATGTCATTGCTAGTACTACATATAAATATCTCGCATAAACTGACTGAAAATAAATAAATTTAAACGATACATACGTATTTATACGATTTACGTTTATTTTATTCTTTAAATTTTCATCTTTAATAATCACTTCGTCGTTTCGATTCCCACCCACAAAAAATATTGGTGTGATGAGCACAAGTATTTGTTTTGAGTCTGGGTGTAGAAAAGATATCTATAATAATCTTTGTAAAGTATATTTCTATGTAGATAGATGATTTATCAGGCGTTCATTAACACGAGCCAAGCTCTTTTGATTTTTAGTTTGGGATTAGGTTGCCGTGAGTGGAGATGTACGAAGATATTTATTATGTTATTTTGTGTTCAGAAAACCTGTTAGAACCGAGAGAAAACAAGTTTGTATTAAGTTCGTCTCATCGTGAGCTTAACAAGGCGAAAAGCTACCTAACAATACTAATATTATGTGAAAGTGAGTCGGTCTGTTTACTAAGCTTTCACGGCTGGATCGCTCCGCAGTTATGGATAATTTGACGAGATTCAACTCTTGGTTAGGAGATTCGCTTTAGGCTGAAAGACATTTGATACTATTTCTAAGAAAGGGAAGTTTTAAATGGCAATTTCTGTAACGTTGAAGAAAAACGTCGCGAATTATATTATATAAAAAGAGGTTTCGGAAAGGGTTCTTTTATATTTTTATTACACTTATGTCTCTTGTGACTTATTTCAATGCGATTATATGTGAAAGTCTGTCTCTGAAAGCGCTCTACATCCTTTTTCTACATTAGCGATAATATATGTGTAATGTATCGATAAATCACTCTACGTCATCTACTCTACGTCATCTACGTCGTCTACTCTACAATCATTGTACCCGTGTAAATCCTGTGTCGTGAAGCATCATACACGCATGCAGACAATAATAGAAATATCAACAACTGTATGTATTGCCTTGTTCGCGGAAATATTGTTATAATGTCTGAGGTCTTGCGATCGGGAAGTATACATGTAACGTTTTGTGAGACTTTCTTTAATTAAATAATTTTCATTCTAGTTAAACAAATAGACAAGTAGTTGCATCAATAAAATTCAAGTAACAGCCAGCCGGGGAGTCGAACTAGGAACACTTACGCAGTACCCTAGCGTACGAGAACGACATTAAAAAAAATATTTACTCTTTACAGTTTCAATGTTGATTACATTACCATGTAATTAAAATATTGTGAAATCGAATTAGAATAGATTTTTGTTTTCCATGCCTATTAAATTAATTCATAATGTATTCGTGCAATTAAAAGTATAAACGTTTGCATTTACCGATTGGGCAACTATAGTTGGAATAGGTGTTACGACAATGAATAAATAATTAATATTTATTGCATATACATGGATATATCCCCAACATTAAAAATATTTCAATAACTGTCTGTTTATACTTGACTGCCTCGTTGGTCGTGTTGGTTGCAAGTGCGACTGCCGATCGGGAGGTCCTGGGTTCGATTCCCGGGTCGG
>DWDU01001429.1:0-14678 GCA_018245575.1 Jemadia suekentonmiller
TACTATTTTATGTTAAACTATTATTAATTGTTAGCCTATGAGTTGTTGGTGTGTCAAATAAATAAATAAATAAATAATAAATAAATAAAAAAGAAAAGAAATCATTACATACGGGTCAGAGGTGTACGAAAAGCTATAATACAATATATTAATGATATAAGCTGAATATGATGATGAAATAAGGACATAATTGTCCAGCACTTCCTAATATATTACAGCTGGGTTTGGACACCTTTACGCATACACACGTGGATCTACATGTCTTGATTAAACGTATTCAAACATATTTATGATTTATTCAAAGTCTTCATAATATTTATTAACAAAAAAACATCGCAAGCTCTTAGGATAGGCGAATGGATTTCTGCTCGCTGAAGATAAATTAAATAACTTCTTCCACTATTATCAGTGAATGTGGTTGATTCGGTAGCAAATAGAGTTATTATGGATGTCGTAAGGTACGGCCAGCAATAGGTTACATGGCTAATATGTATATATCACATTTGATAAAATTGCATTTAAATATAAATTGTAATTAATTATAAGGTGTATAAAATTGTGTTAAAATAGATTACCAAAAAAACTTCTGTAAAAGAGACAGTCAATTGTGATCGGGCGTATGAAGGACAGTCTAGAAAATTTTGACAGAAGTTGCTACTATGTCGTAAGATAACATTACGCCTATATTTTCTCTTGGAGTCAGCTGAGGAGCATATACCCTCGCCTATAGGCATACACCGGACGCAAATCCAAATTCCGTGCTCAAAAATCGAACCCAAAACTCATCGATCAACATTCGCCCGTGCACCCATCAGACCTACGAAGCATACAGTACAGTGCTATATCAAACGACTATTTTATTTACAATAAATCAGCGTATCCAAGCATCTGTGATCTCGAGACGCGGCGATAGATAGATATCACGTCGCTCGATACTTTACAGCTAGCTCCTCGAACGGTATTAATAGACGCAGATGTGCCGCGCGGTCTGCCGCGGCTTCCGCTCCGCTATTCCTGCCCATGTTAGGCTTTGTTCACAATGGTTGTTAGGTTTTCAAGAGCTACCTAAATAAAACTAAGCGTACCTTCACGCCTGTATTCCTCGAAGAGGTACGCAGAGGAGTGCAGTACCGCTACGGCGTGGGATGATGGTGCATTTTAACAAACGATACCTTTTAATTTTTGAAGAACGCATTATTGAAATAAAGATACAATAACAGAATATGTGTTCACGTTCAAGTGGAAAGTTTCTCCTATGGGACATCAATGTCATGGATTGAGGTCAATTTGAAGTAAACAATTAAAGACAGCTAAGCAATTCTGTTTTATATTGAATACTATCATCGATGTATTATAACCGTCCGTATGCCGTTTAACCGTTTGCGTCCCAATTTTGAATACGTGGTGAGTCTACTGCCGTACAACGGACAGCTATCCCAAACTCCGAGCCACTACTTGAAAATCTCATCATAATCAGCCTACTTCTGTCCACTGCTGGACATAGGCCCCTCCAATAGCACGCCACTGAGCCCGATCTTCAGGTCTTCGCATCCAACCGCTGCCAGCCACTGCGTATATCGTCACTCCACCTAGCAAGTTAGATTAATCCAATAGTGCCCAACCCGGGCGTTGAACCCAATACCTCTCGATCGGCAGTTACGTTTGCAAACAACACGCCAAAGAGGCAGTCCAATATTAAAGATTAATTCATAGACCTAAGGTGCTTCTCTACACATCCCTAGTGAAAAACTAACTCCCAATTAATCCGATCCAGTGTAAAAGGCGCCCAACAGTAAGAACTGACGACGTATGGCGATCATATTATGGGATTTCAGTAAGTCAGTGTGACTGTTTGTTTTGTTATCAGATTTGTGAAATTAATCATTTCGTGGTTTAACGGATTGAAACAGTTTAATTTAGTACTGCCACATATCGTCAGAGATGACAATGGGATTTCGTAACGATATTAATGATCAGCCTCATATAACCCCATAATAAAAAACGCAACATCACGCCTGTAATCCCCGAAGGGATAGACAGAAGTGCAGTGGACTTTCGCGTTCCACCAGCCACGCTTACGTCACTCTATATACCGGGCACCTCATATATAAATAACCCCATAATGTAGCCTAGTATATACTACTTACTATTCCTCTTACGACGCCGCACTTAGGGAGTGTAGATTACGTAGCCTTAACAACTCTCGTTCTGGGAGGAGAGCCGTGACATAAATCATCATCATTAGCCTATCGCAGTCCACTATTATGTATTGATATATTATTACGTTTATTTATATGTATTAACTGCGTGTCACCTGCTGAGGGGAGAAGGAGAGTTTTACTTACTCAGTGTACCGGAAGTATAATCAAATTTAACTAATGTTACTGTAAAAACATATTAAAAATCGTTTATATCCAATCGTGTTTACGTATTGCGTTGTGTTAAGCAACGCGTCATTGGAACGACCACCTTAACGTTTCGCAAGGCGCGCACAAAAACCAAAACGACAAATACAACGCCATTAATACAACCATAATAATTATTAAAGACCATTTAAGCCTCATTTCAAATCACGTCCAAAAATACCGACGCGTCTAACAAATTCGCTTTGGAAAAAACCATCCAACATGGAGCTGGCACGCCACCTCGCGGGATGTCGCGGCGCAAAAATTTATCTGATCAATTTTATCAGACGGCGAGTGGTCTCATATTTTGAAAATGTACACACGCATTTTGTGGGCGTTTCAGTAATAACGCTTAGTGCCACGAGCAAAAATGCAAACTACCATTATGTTTTTGATGTGTTTGTCTAATCAGATATGATCTCATAGGTGACTCTTTTGAGGTTTTTTCAAGGTGCAATACAAGCCTATTGCTTGTATTTTGTGATGTTAAAACACCAATGATACAAAGATTTCAAATTTTTTGCTATCAAAAGAGGTGATATTCAAAGCTTCTTATTATTGCTACGAATTTAGTTACAACGGTTATAAATATACATTACATTTTATGCCTAACGGTTGATATATTTGTGATTTATGCGAGCATTTGAGCATATTTTTTTTGATTGGTCAACGCTCACACTTGTATTCCGTGTGTTTACAGCGCCATTAACTAATTTTTGCTTCCACCAACATATTTTGTGGTCATTAGGCTCTTTTATAATTCAGTCTTGGCGGCTCAAATTTGAACTTTTCTTTCAAGTGACACGAGAGAATTCTATTCACGTTGTTCGTAATTTATAATTCAGTTTTACTGATTTAAAATGTGAGTTTGTTGTCTTTTTTGAGACACGTGTGTATTTTATTAAATATTTCCCATTGTATAGTATTCCATGGTGATGTAGGGTTTCGAAGAAATTGTTTAATATAACTTTTATAGAAAACCTGTAAGCTAGTCTATAATAAAGTCTAGCTATTTAGGATGCTTGTAAGAACCCTCGCACATTAAAACACAAAATGACACGAATATTAGCAGGATTTATTAGAAATTACTTTCCTATGGTAACAGCTTTGCATGGCGTCTCACCCAATGCGAATTGCTTTATACATATGCATAAGTTATCAACATCAGTTCATACAAAAACTAGTATGTTCCCAACATATTTGTTATTGCCGTGTTCATATTAGTAAACGGTTTTATAAATTCCACCTGGCCCTGTGGACGTAGTAGGTAAGTCTAAGCAAACGAAACGTCAGACCCTCGTCTTTTCGAAGTGTCACAGGATATCTCTAATTATCCGAATTTCTGCCACAGATTTTATAATCGGTCCACTAAATGTCAATAATAATAACTCTACTAATAATCCATGTATAATTGACAAAGCATAACTTACGTGAATCCATGGGATTCTAAATTAGCCAGAACGTGTTTTATGGTTACCTAACAGGTAATAAACACGTATAAATTCTATAATTTTACTGCCTCGTTGGTCGAGTGGTTGCAAGAGTGAGTGCTAATCGAAAGCTCCCAGGTTCGAATCCCGAGTGAGTGCTATTTTGGATATTTATAACTTAGATTTTCTAGTACAAATTTCTAACAGTAGCTTGGAGTCTGGGTATGTGCCATGGTAACTGGTAAAATGTAGGAGCGCACGACACTTCTCTGCCAACTTTTTCGGGGATAACAGGCGTGATGTTGCGTTTAATTATTTCTAAGCACATACATCGACACAGAAACAAACATTGATACTCGTCACACAAATATTAGGTGCGATAGAAACTTGAAACTTCCGGATTGACTGTCAGGATAATTGTCATCATATCGACAAGTCAACCAGAAAAAGCTGGGTAGTAAGATAGGTGATAAGCTTTAGGCTTTACTTTGAGCAGTTACAGGAAGGCAGCGGTGAATGTGGCTACAATTTATGTGGTTCTGCCTAATTTGGGAGCAGGTGAGCACACGTGGAGATGTCCCAATATATATTTTTATAATTTATTTATATCACAACCTATTTGAAGGGTACTATTTTATCTGTAATATAACTAGCACGTATCAATTTAAAACTGAAGTAACTAATCATAAAAAAAATTAACCTCGACATTGAAATGACTCCAGTATGTAAATGCTGGACGCGATAAAAAATAACTCAATAATTAGTTAACCCTCAAACATCAGGCGTCCGCAGCGAAGAAATCGAGACGTGGGAATGGAAGACCAAATAACTGTTGACATTAGGAAAACTATGGAGTAGTTCCCAACTTAAATTTTCAGAAACAAGTCGTTTCCAGTCTTATATCGTAACATCACGCCTGTAATCCTTGAAGAGGTGGGCAGACGAATGTAGAACACTCCCACGTTTCACCAGTTTCGTTTACGTCCCACTATGGAATATATATATTTATTCGAATATTATATAATACTAGTGATGCAGCAATAGTCGAAAATAGGTTGCAATTCATTAATATCAAGATTTTTTAATTAGCTTTGAACGTTATTAAGGTTCTCATATCAAAAAGTATGGTTGTATTAATTACTATTTTTGTGAATGTTTGACCAAACAGTGAAAAATGACTATTCCAATTTATTTTATATGTATATAAATATCATGTGGTAGTCAGAGAACACAGAGTGCCAAATATCTCTATGCTTACAAACTTGCTGTGCTTTTGTTTTATGCATTTGTAACATAAAATACAAAAATCTTATCATTTTGTACCAACCGTGCAATGTCATGCCTCAAACTGTTGTGCATTCTATATTTCTTATTTTTAACCTAGATGAAAAGAAAACGCTCCAAATCCGCTCCACACCATTCTCTATTCCGTACAAACTGCACCAAATATTCAGTGGGCGGGTATTGGGCGTCACAATTAAATATATATTACGGTGCGCCCACACGAAACAATACTGGCTATCTGATGCCCGCCGACGTTTGAAGGGTTAAGGCAACGCTTGGAGTCATTCCGAGCCATAGAATTTGGTTGTTATTCTAACCTTTTATTCAATGAAATTGCAACAGGTGTACAAGACATAACATTCTGTGCATTATATCTATACACAAGTATAAATTATATTGTGCTGTTTTATGCAAACTATAGTACGTTTACGTTGCGTTAATATGTATTTTATTATTATAAAACGTTAAACGTAACTGGTGAAACGTGGGAGTGTTCTACACTCCTCTGCCTACCTCTTCGGGGATTACAGGCGTGATGTTACGTTTATCCTATTAAAAGAAATTAAAAATACATGTATATATTGTAGTATGTTAATGAGCGCACAAGAGAAACAGTAAATCATTTAATTTAATAATGCCGCTGATTCGTGGACATTGAAAGGACATCCCGAAAAAATACTCTTTTTAGGGCGTATATATTAATTACGCTTTCATGTTTTAAATTACTTTTGAGGACAAGTCGAAAGAAAGGGTCGAGGTTAGCGTTAAACACTCATGAAGTGAAATTTAAGCGTCAACCAAACCTAAACAGTTCTACGGAGCTATCGAATCTATGGGAACACCCGTGGATCGTATTGTACCGTCTTACGAACTTATTTACGTGGGGATAACAAAATAACTAGTCGTACAATTTTTCATTCCCGCAACCCTTGAATAAAGCGCCAGTATAAAACGTCAGCACACATCGTTAAGAGATCGTTTTGGTAGAAAAATGAATGCACTTAAAACGGAACGTGCACCTCTAACTGTACCTGTCGCGGGCTAAAATATTTCCACTGCACATCGCAGCTGAAAATAGACTTTATGGGTTCGACGGAAGAGTTATGGCTTGTCAGAAATTTAAAAAGGTGGAAATAAGAGTTGCGACATTGGAATATAGGGAATATTTGCGCGCGTTACAAATGTCATCGAAGCATTGAAGTAAAGTGCTCGTGTCTCGAGAGATGAAGAGGCGGAGTGCGAGCTTTTGTTTGGCTTTGCAATGCATAATTCTAGTGCTATTCTCTTTCATACAAAATTTTGACAGGTGTTTTGAAATCTTGTAATACATAACGAAAGTACGTGATTATGTAGGTTGTAAATTGAGTTATCATTCTAAACTCACTTAAATAACACATATATATGTGCCAAGATTTGCACTTCAGGTTCCCAGGATGAATGGTTCAAATCTAGAAAAGCCTATGATTTTTCTGCTCTGTTAATAAAAAGTTCAAATAAAAAATGTCAAAACAGCCTGTGAGTGTATTGGTCGATTACTACCCACAACTAATACTAAGCGAAACTCTATTTTTAACTCAGACATTGACACATTAACATTGTCGGTCGCTGCAAAAATACAAGCAGTGCCGCAAGCAGAAGCATGCCAACTAATAAGCACAACGACTTTAGGCTAATGACATCACTATCAAATGACACAGATTCAGTAAGCACGCCATTCGCAAAATTCAAATTTCGACCCGTTGTTGCTCAAAATTTAACTTTGAAACCGCTTGATAAAGTCCAAATTGGAATAACCTTTGAAATGCCTTGATTCTTATTTTTATTTGCAACGAATGCAGCGCGTTCCGCCGGGAGGCTAATAATTGGGAGCCTCTACGTTTGAATTTTCTTCTGATTTTAAGATTTCACTTTGAAATCAGTGGTGTACTTTTGATGCTTTGAAAATACGGTAATTTTAACTTGAGTTTCATTTACTTGAACAATGTCTTATAATTCTATAGATTTTAAACATAAGCATGAGAAATACACACTTCTCTGCTTACCTCTGCGAGGATTACAGGCGTCATAGTACGTCACATTATTTTGTTTTCTCAATTCTATGAAAAACGGCTGAATTTTATTTAGCATAACATATCACCTTGGCATGATACAATAATATTACCTACCCTGCTGTACGATTATTTTACCTACACTACATTACTGTCCAACGTTGCTTATGAGAATGCCTAATATCACAAAACGAGCTAATATTTTAAAAGTCTTCAAACGACTACGCTTCTGTTAGGGAAGGAGCGGTAATCTTTAATGTTTATATAGGTTAAGTATCTGCTGCTCTCTCGTAACACTTTTATTGCTCGTATATTATATTTAAAGAGCGGTGATTGCCTCTATCACTATGTGGCTCCATTTCATGTTTTAAAACACTAATTGTGGATATTTTACTCGTATATAACGTTCAAAATTACACGAACATAAAGGGAGCATAAAACAGCTTGCTATTTTATACACAAAACGAACTCCTAAACAGAAATTAAAATAATGCTAAACAAATTTCAAGAACTAACACATTAGAGGCACCAAGCCTTAATAATTTACAAACTTTAGTTAATTTGTAAGAAAATATTGGCCTGAGAGTATTTTATAGAGAAAACCATTGTAAGTTATACTTAGCATTGTCTGAAATATAGATAAAAAATATGATTTCTCAACGATGCACGCGGTTGAGCTTTATGCGGGCTAGATTAATTTTTGTCCTGCAAATCATGGACCGCATACTTGGATGAACGCGTCAACTTATAAATTCTCCCGACGAAGACCCTCGGATAAGGAGACTGTTGAAGCTTAAACGATTTTTTTATTGTTCTCATTTATTTGATGACGTGATTTAGTCTTGGATCTCTTATCATGATTGATTGCGTCTGGCGAGTGGGTCTGATGGCTTCAAATTGTCAAGGACACTGGGATTTAAAGGAGCCAAAAAATAAGGGAATTTTCCAAGTGGCTGTCTCATTGTAAATGTAAAGGTTTTTCATCCTATTGTCAAGGGAATTTCGCCATGAAGATATTATTATGTCAGAGTAAGAAATCCTTGTACATTTTTGGGTTCTTTACAATTGTTTGCTCGTGAATGAGGCATACAAATGATGAAAAATGTGTGTTCTGTGAAAGTTTTGCTTTGTTTCAACTATAAATTGACGTTGTATTGTTTATGATGGTCGTAATTATCATATTTACAATTTTTTTCTGTAATTTTACACCCGAAGAAATATTTCGTTTAAACTTCGGTTATATAAACCTTTTTTTAACGTAACATTACGTCTGTAATCCGGTCTGTAATCTTTCCCGGGATTTGATTCCAAGACCTCTCGATCAATGCTCGCGCTTGAAACTACTCGAACTATAAAGCAGTCAAATATATAAAATTTCCAATTTAAACTAAATGTAGCCACCGAAATAATTTTAAGAGTAGTTGATATTTAAGCAAATTCGCGTTAGTAGGTGGTAGTTACAAATAGATAGCAATTTTTATGAAATTAAAGTAGATATTACATTGTGCCTTTCCATAAATGAGGATAGAATATATTGCGAGCGCAGTTTAACAATAATTTAATCTTAAAACAGAATCTACTTATGAAAAGCAATTCGCTGTTAGCGCTCACGGCACCCTGCCAACAACGAAGAGAGGACGTTCCACTGCAGGACGTGGAAAACATTTATTGGACCTGATTTGCATATTTTGGGTAGTAAGGCATTCCGGATGTAATTTCTGGTCTAACTTTACTCTGTCCTATTGTGAACATTTAGGTACTCGACGCGTTAGAATGTACTTTTGCCGAGCAGACTAATTAATAGATTTTTATCTTAGTGTTATAGTTTTACATTGATGTGTTACGAATATTTTTTGAATTACAAAATGTTAAGAAGTTATTTGTAATAATGAAATCATATTATTGGATTAGAAAATGTTATGGTATGAATAATTTGATTTTTCTAATTAGAATATGTAGAAAAAATTTTTAGTGGGGGCTCGGAATCTGAATTTATGCACGGTGTATGAGAGTGGCCAGCTATTCCATGATGAGACGTAAATGTAAATGGTGAAGCGTGGGAGTTTACACCATTCCTCTGCTTACCTCTTCAGGATTTACAGGCGTGAAACTACGTTTTATTTAATAGTATGAAATTTCGAATACAATGAAGAAAAACGGCTAGAGCTTTATATAGGTCCTGTTCGCTCGGAGAAATATTACCGCTATGTCTATTTTTATAGTGAAGCAATTGTCATTAAAACAGGTCCGGGTATGGTCCGAAGGCCGTGTGCGCCTTCCCGCGTCAGGAGTAGGAACGCATCTATGACTGGCATAGTAGGTCTGGCATAGTAAGTAGACTTTAATAAGTCTCTGTGCTGCTCAATGCCATCTACCAATTGGACCCCAATCAATCGATGGATATCAATCAATTATTCAATATTAATCTAAATAATAGCACTGTATGTCAAGTGCTTCTCTCAATTGATGCTAATAGTCTTATTAACGACAATGATACTAACTGAAAGAACTTACACAAATACTTATATTTATATACATGTTATTACTTACACATCCAATATTTGGATAACTCTTAGGTTAAGAATGACGCTTTAGTTACCGTCATTAATATCAAAAATTCTGAGGTGCATAGATTTTCTGAAGATTTGGTCCTTTACAATAATATCGAAATTTAAATACTCTTACTAATCCTCACTAGTTTTTGCAATCTTTACTTACTAGGGATTTTAGTGGACTCACTACCTTCAAAAGTACAGAATCTAGTTCCAATAGTGGTTGTATATGCGTACATCTCAGACGATCTCAACACATCTGGAGATGCTAAAGATTTACTGAGCTCTCTCCGCTCCGTATCTACAAGACAATGCAACTGCCAGACAAATTCCTATTCGTAGCCGCAACGACTGTCCCGAGTGCTTTACAGCGCGATGTACGAAGTGGCATCGGTTGCATAACACTCCGCATGCGAGGCGAAGCTTCAAGACGTTACACAATCAAACGGACACTCATTTAAGTGACTGTGCCAAATGATCGGAACTGTGGTTCACTTGGCGTCACACTCCGCTATGAATAAAACCATTCGTCTTAGACCACACGTATGATGCTGTACTTTCGTGGGTATTGGTAACTCACTATTTTTGTCATAAATTTTAAATTTATCGATTCTTTCTCAGAGATGTAACCGTGTATTGTATCGAGTGTTACGCTGTACATCTGGATACAAAAAAAGACGAAGATAGAAATTAATAGATTGAAAGACTTGTTAATAATTAATTCCTAAAACTCAAATGTAAGATCAAATAATGAATGCTGATAATAATTGTATTTAGTCACTTACTAACGCTAATCCTAAACGTAGATATTAAAATAATATACATCTATTTAGCTACTGTTGAAAATTCATTAATTTATAATGTTGTTTTTGGACAAACCAAAGCAAGCGAAGGCAGAGTCAATGTCTATTGTGCTCTGCAACATTATTATACATTAATCATTTTAATTCATTTCGAGAAGTTTCTTGACATTAATATATGTTACCGTACTTATTACTTAATAGAGTACCGTGTTACATAACTAATAATGCTGTACAGTAACAAATTTTAATTAACTATGGTTAAAAAGTATTCATTGGTTTTGTATATATTATTAACTCATTAAATCCTTTTGACTGTGTCGTTGGTCGTGTTGGTTGCAATTGCAACTGCCCATCGGGAGGTCTTACGACCGATTCTCGAGTCGGCACTACTAAAGTTTTTTAATTTAGGTTTTCTAGTAGTTGCTCGAAGTCCGGATATGGGCCCCGTGTATGGTAATAGCCTCACCACCTATTACATAGTGGGACGTAAACGTAACTGGTAACGTGGGAGTGTTCTACATTCCTCTGCCTACCTCTTTGGGGATAACAGGCGTGATGTTACGTTATTTAACTAATTAAATCCATGTCCACTATTATCAGTTGGTATGCGTTTTGTCAGCCTTGCTCTTGTTTAATATGAGACTTTAACTTCTTTAAACTTCCATATAATATCGAGAACTTGTAGCAAAAACTTTATTGGTTAAAGTCGTTCCTGATTTTATGAGCTTCAGGTAGACCGCGACCTCTACTTTTTATATCGGCACCATAGTGGTGCAACATTCCAGATTCAAAATGAAAATAGACTTCAAATTGAATGTTATCGTGTCTTCGATCACCTCTTGCGTCGGCTCACGTTAATTCGCAAACGTAATCGCCGATTGGCAGGGCTCGGGAGATTTTTCCGAACATTCTCGAAACAGGCGCCATTACCCCGGCAATAACAGTAACCGTTACCGTACTCTACGTGGCCTTACGACGTTACAAGGAGTTGAATCAGTACTGGATAGGTGGTTTAGTTTCGGATTATACTATACTTCTACAGGAGTAGAAGTTACGAAGAGAATAAAGAAAATATACACCTGTTTATTGATATGCTGTAATCAGTTCATATTAATGTCGTAATTGTTAATAACTCCACGAAATATCATGTGTGATTTAATTAGTTTTCCGCGGAACGAAATAGCCATATTAACTAGTTCGCTATTAAAGGACCACACAGAGAGAGTTTACGCTGAATATAACTATGTATAATTAGTGGTAGCTCTTTGAATTTCAACCAAACAAAACAAATGAATTTCGCGAAACATCAGATTTTAAGATATAATATGCGCTAATTTAGTATTAGTTACGAAACTGTACAAGAACGTGTTGAATCAGTAATAAGCTTCGTTAATATGTGATGAGAAAACAGTCAGTTTGATCTCCAACACCAGTAGGATACATGATGGTAAGTATTATTTAAGGAAAAAAATAAATATAATCTGCGACATTATCACACTAATTTACTCATAAATAGAGCTGATAACGATAGTACAATCACGTTATTAAGATATTGGTGAACATAGCAAATTGTTGATAAATATAAGCAATATGTTGGATGAACATTGAGAAGATGTTGAGTAACATAAGGTATATGTTAATGAATATTGGAAAGACGCTGAGTAACCCCGTTGGAAGAACAAAAGGATGATATAGAGTGTCCATTACAAGGCACCACGGAATACGATAGTTTTTTCCGATACCAGTAAAGATGAACTCTTGACATCAGTCATATACGCAGTGCTTAAACGCGTAGCTTCAAAGCTTTCTGATCGCAATATTTTACATCGTATCTTCCTAATATTTATATGGTTTTAAGTAGCCTTCAAATTTACCAGTGAAAAAAACGTAGATAAAAATATTTCTACGAAAATCTTGAATTCATTTTATAAATAACATACTCGGACATAAAAAGTAATCTAAAGAGATCCAAGGTTCATTCCTCAGCTTGGTCTTTGCTATAAACTTTGTATTATGATAATATAGGATGATATTTACATTTCATAGCCTTATTTCAGTTTATTTCGTCAATTAATATATTAGTATCCGATATTATGTTTTAGTAGATATATGTACTACTTACCAACTTTACATTTTTGTCGATCAATTTTTAATCAATAAATTTAAATTTTTTCATTTGATCGTACTTCTGCATAAAATTCCCGAGTTAACTGCTCATTATAATATTTCATAACCTGTGTAGTGGCTTGAAATTTATTTAAATTGATTTTAATATCGTGAAAACCATTATTGGCTTACACAATTTCATTCATTAAGTCTCATCGCGGCCTAATTGCATAATCAACTGCGTTGCCAATTACTTTTAATTATAACTTTATTGTTATACCCATTACAAGCAATTCATTTATTGGTTTCGAAAGTTATTTCGACGCAACAAATAATAAATTTAACTCCAAACAGTTAAATTTATTATTTAAATTAAAGCTAATTGCGATTCTCGGGCATAGCCATGTTAGTCGAGTTTTGACATTCAGAGGCTGTTTTAAGTGAAATTAATTTAAACAAATAAATTTGAAATATTTAAAGTGATTAATAAAATAATCATTTTTACAATAATCCATTTTTTTAGTGTATTTACGTTCGAAGCTTTAATAAGCTTATTAATGTCTTTTCCATCAGCAGTTATTCGAAGTTGATTGAAATAAGAATCTGCATAGCATTTGCCGTCATATTGTTTATAGTCCATGTTACTATTACAGTTCTCGTAATCAATTAGACTATTTTATATTTTTTACTATGATAGTATTCTGATTTTATTTCCATTTCCGTTCGTTTTACATCTGTACCATTCGTTACGGGCCGTTGGTAAAGCACTGTTCATTCGTGCCAAAAGCACCGTAACGCCTACTCCTCTGTTACAGTAAGTTAATGAAAATTACTGAATAAAAAAAACGTTGCCGGGAATTTTTCATATTTTTAAAGTAGCCTAAACATAACTGGTAAAACCTGGGAATTTACTACACTTATCTATCTACATTTTGAAGGATTACAGGTGTGATGTTATGATTTTTTTTTCTTCTTTCCTTCTTAGGAAGGGGTAATCGGAGCTTGTACATCTACTGTACAACTGTTTTAATTTTTTTACGAAATCAGCTACAACAGAAACCAATAGGCTATTATAAGTCGGATAGTGTTGTTGCTGATGGAGCTCAACGGCGTACTGTGTGGATATCCACCCAGGACAAACATTACTAACAAACACGAATGTTTGTTGTGTGACAGACTTTGGCTCTTAAATTATTTATGTATGTATTTATTAAACGTATACGATAGCGACTGGCCCGTTGGTGCAATGGTTAGTGAACCTGATCGTTGCGCCGAGGGTGGTGAGTTCGATTCCCACTCAGAATGAATATTTGTGTGATGAGATGTGTGATATTGTTCTGTGTCTGGGTGTAATAAAAATCTATTTAAGTATATATTTATATGTATATATGTAGTTTATCAGCCCTCTGGTTAAAATACCACAAGCTCTCTTGACGCTTAGTTTGGGATCAGATGGCCGTGTGTGGAGATGTCCTAAGATATTTATAAAATAATAATAAAAAAAACGTATGTCTTTTTATCAGTTGTCTGGTCATCATAACACAGGTTACTAAGTCAGTGACGAGAAGCCTCAACAAAATAACACATAAATGTAAAGAAAACATTATATTTTCTTTAAATAATTTACGCAGCACTCCTCATAAAAGAGTATGTACATACATATATAGTTTATAGATGGCCGCTTAGACAGGTTAGGCGTGATGTTACGTCGGTTAGACAGCCGTCGGAGTTGTCATAACTCCGACATTATTTTCGAATATCAATCATGAAAAAGGGAATTGTAAATTTATAATTATTATATTTTTATTGTCGTTTTTTCGATTTTCAGGTAGGATAGAATTTATTTTTAACATTGTAAATATTATGTATATTATAATGTAAAATCACGCCTGTAATCCCCGTAGAGGTAGGCAGAGGAATGTAGAACATTCCCACGTTTCACCAGCTACGTTTACGTCTCACTATGGAATAGATGGTGAGCCTATTGCCATGCATCGGGCAAATATCCAGACTCCGAGCCACTACTAGAAAATCTAAATTAGAAAATTTT
>DWDU01001430.1:0-14674 GCA_018245575.1 Jemadia suekentonmiller
AAAAAACCCAAAAGGAATGTTACAACAAATATCATTAATATACTAAACTTGTTTTATATATATTGATATTTACCTTTTTATGTAATACATATTTATTTCAAATATTGCTTTATGAATTTTATTTGTACCACATATGTAATTTCCCACATGTTAAATTGTACATATTGTCATGTGCATTGTTTATTCCAATTTATTAACTCTTGTGGATCAACGGGGGAAATTCCTAGAAACAATCAGTTGTGTTCTGGTTATGCCAGTGGACTTTGTTTTGAGTTTTGTGTGGACTCTGTACTCTGGACATGTATTAAATTAAAAATAGTCTTAATTAAATGTCTTTTACTGACATATTTATAAATTTACATAAATAGACAAATGAAGCAAACACATATAAAACTAATAATAGAAAATGTAATAATTAAATTCCTAGCACAATGGATTTCGTTGTGGGAGGCTTGGCCGGTGTGGGAGCAGGGTTCTTCAGCAACCCTTTTGATGTTGTAAAGACCCGGATGCAATTGCAAGGAGAGCTTCGGGCTAGGGGGCAGCATGTTGTCCATTACAAAAATATTCCACATGCTATGTACACCATTGTCAAGCATGATGGAATAGCAGCCCTGCAAAAAGGTCTGGTGCCTGCTCTTTGGTTCCAATTAGTGGTGAATGGGGTAAGGTAAGTTTTTTTTTTGTATGATTATACTTTTAATATGATATATCTAGAAGTGCTAAAGGATGTAACTGTATTACTAGGATAAATGTATTAATATTCCCAGAAATAAAGAGCAGAAAATACAATACCAGAGTTCACAAGGATAAACTCCTAATAAGTTAGGGGATGAGTCCTGAGTGAGGAGAATGACTCACAGAAACACAGAATACTTCTGTCATCATGCTTGCTGAATTGCAAGGATAATTGACTGGTGAAATTTTACAGAAATGATTTGATAAAATTTATTTGTTTTTTATTGTTTATTACATCTTATACTACGATTTTTTTAATATTTCAGAATCAATTAATATAAAAACGTTTTCAGGTTTGGCATATACCAGCAATCAGATAAATATGGTTTACTCAGGGATAAAAATAATGAAACTAAACTTGTGAACAGCTTGGTTTCTGGAGCAGTAGCAGGTATGGCTGGTGCTTTCTTTGGGAGTCCCCTTCAATTGGTGAAGACACAGCTAATGTCTTACTCCTCAAAGCAGATAGCTGTTGGCACTCAGCATGCTCATACTGGAATGGTGTTTGCTTTTACAACCATATTTAAGAAAAATGGCTTTAACGGTCTATGGAGGGGGGCACATGGAATGATGATTAGGAATTCTATAGGATCAGCTTCTCAGATTGCTTCTTATGCAGTGTAAGTATCATAAATTATAATAAACATAATTCTCATTCCAATAAACATAATATAATTTTGATTCCAATGAGCATAATGTATTTCAGACTCTTATAAGCATAATATAGTTCAAAATCCTATAACCGTAATATAACTGTGGTTCTAATAAGCATAATATAATACTGATTTCAATAAGCGTAATATAATTCTGATTCCAACAAAAATATTTCTTATTCCAACTGTTCGTTACATGCTTATTGCTGTTGCTTTTCATGTGAAATCCTCAACTGAGGTAGTTTGATGAAATATATTTTAGAGATTGTTAAAACCCTGCAAAAGGCACTGTATTGATTACAATATTTTTTTATGTCACACATATATGGAGGGGTGATGTTAAAAATAAATTTCTGTATATTATTGTGGATTTAATTTTAGGTGCAAAGAGTGGATGGATAAAAATAACTTGTTCCAGCAATCCAAATACCTATCTGCTTTCGTGGCTAGCAACATAGGTGCAGTTGTCAAAACAGTGGTGCTCACACCTATGGACGTAATTGTGACGCGTCTTTACAATCAAGGTAACATCTTCATCCACAAAGTAACATCTTGTAAAAATTTATTAATATATAGTAGCGTCATGCCTGTAATCCCCAAAGAGGTAGGCATAGGAGTGTAGTACAACCCTCTCGATTAACCAGTTATGTTTACGTTCCACTATGAAATAAGTGGTGAGCCTATTGCCATGCATCGGGCACATTTCCTGAATCGCCACTACTAGAAAATCTAAATGAGAAAAACTTAGCAGTGCTTGACCCGGGATTTGAACCCAGAACTTCCCGATCGGCAGTCGCGCTTACAACCAACATGACCAACGAGGTAGTAAATGGGTACAAGATATTGTAATTAAAACGTTATTAAAATTTGGTCTCCATATTTACAGTGTTAAACCTTTCATGTAAAAAACAAAATTAAATTTAAATATCTACCCTCTAACTTGCCCCATTCTTATATAACACTATTAAAATAATGTTTGAATGTTTAAAAAAATTATATTGGGACCAAGTGCTCATTGGGTCTAATAAACCTCATAAAAAGAATTAGTCTTTAATTGCAGTCATAACAATGTAGGGCAACACTAAAGACATTTGCACATCTTATAATTCTGCATAATGTTAATGACGGTTTTATAAAATTAATCGTAAAATGTGCTTTATACTTTTAAATCAATCATCTTTAATGATCATTAAAATCAATCATACGATAAGTCTTTTTTCTTTTCTTTTCGCAGCCGTGGACGCAAATGGGCGTGGCGTGCTCTATTCCGGCATAGTTGACTGTGCTCGCAAGATCACAAGAACTGAAGGTCTTCTTGCCTTCTATAAGGGTATGGGGCCATCTTATTTGCGGCAAGCGCCTCACACAGTACTGCTGCTCGTCTTCTGGGACATGCTGAAGGACGTACAGAAAAGTCTGAATATGTGAATGCGCCTTCTGCTTGGAAAAATATTTTCGTTATGTAAATTTTGAGTTCCTAGCACACTAATGTAAATTTAGACGTATTCAGTTGTTTCCATGTATTGACCTAACAAAGAAAGTTAGTTGGTTCTTTAATATTTATTTCAATATATTTTATTTAAGTTGTATTAGGTAATCTGCTTTATGATTATTACATGAAATGTAAATTACACATAGAACATAATTATTTTTATACCAATATGGATAAGATCCAATGTTTTATTGAGTTTTTATAATTGATCAAAATTATACACATATTATATAAATTATATATTTATTGACAAAGCAAATTCATATATACATTGTATATTGTATATATATACATAATTGTCAATTACAACAAACTGCCTATGTTCCTAATAAGTGATAAACTCTGTACAAATTACGTGTGGTTATTTAACAACAATATTTCTTTACTCACTGCGCTGGCTCATCCGTCAAGTTGTTACTGAACCTTGACTGTTAAACTGGAGATTGAGGGTTAGGTTCCCACCCACAATAAACATTTGTGAAATGAAATTAGTGTTTGTTCTGTGTGTGCATCGAACATTACATAAGTTTGTATTGAGTGTAACTAGTAATTAGATAGGCATGTGCGAATTTTTCAATATTATTATTATTGTTATCATGTGAATCTTCAACGTAAAGAGAATTTAATACAAAAAAATGTATGTAATACCTACTTTTTCATTAATAGAAGTGAAAATTTACGGACCCAGTTTCTATTTTGTATTTAATATTATCCAGTTCTTACAGACAAGTGGTTACATGCTGCGCTCACATTTCCCGCCTTTAAAACTAGTCTGTATGTTAACTAACTCTAACAATAAGTTATCACAGAAGTAAATCCCCTTCAAGTATCTCCATTACTTTGTGTTGTGCGAATAAACAGACAGGCAAACAAAGATATTAAAACACCTTTTCAGCCATATATCATGTACTTAGGACCATATAACAATTATTTTAAATAAATACATTGTACTCATTATAGCTTGTACGAATTTAAAATAAAGTTGTTTTCACACCTAATTTGAATCTTAGGGTTATTCGTAAAGCATATACTTATGACGTGTTTCGCTTGTGTGTGTGTGTGTGTGTGAATATAAGATGGCATAAACTCATTAACGCTAGTATGCAATTGCAGTATTATTATCAATATCAATAGTTTGAATCCTTGAATTATGTTTTTCCAGTGATTTTATGAATTTGAGCTACGCATAATGTCGTACGATGTAATGAATATATTTGTGGATTTCTTATACTGTAGTCTAAATGTATGTCGAAAGTATTTTTCACATTATACTAAGTATACAAAGATTTTCAACCCTTTGTAATATAATTTATGAAATTCGAATACAAATTCTACTTTCGACTTATATTTATAGCTTCGGGGCAAAATTGCTCTTCGTTAATTGTAACAAATATTATTCTAGATAGATACCTACCTCAGTAGCTAAATGTAGCAGTAGCTATCCAAATGTTATTAATGAAATGTTGTTGAAAGGTGAATAAATAAAATGTAGAAATAAAAGTTACTTTTATTTCTTGCAATTTACCCAAATGTCCCATCAAAGCATGTAAGCTTTAATAATAATATATAAAATTACATATAGTAAATATTATAAAATAAACATAATATACCATGAGTTCATTAAATTTACTGAATTAATATAACAATTATTAAAGATTTGCCAGAGTTACAAATTAATACAACCATGATAAATATATTAAAATAGTGTACTAATTTGTAAATAGTGTACTGATTTGAAACTTGTTTCTTTCAAGATGATTGCTAAAAATCAAGATGGCGTCGTGCGTGACGTCACGGATATGGTGATGGGCGGCACGTCGGCGATGTTCGCAACGTTATTCACGAATCCCATAGAAGTTGTGAAGACACGTCTCCAGCTTCAAGGCGAACTGGCGTCCAGGGGCAAGCATGCAGTGTTCTATAAGAATGTACCCCATGGTCTCTATGTTATCGCGAGATACGAAGGAATGATGGCGCTGCAGAGCGGGTTGCCAGCTATGCTCGGCTTCCAATTCTGTTTGAACACTTTTAGGTAATAAAGGAATGAGCATTTCAATGATGTATAAATAAGCAGTGATAGCCTAGTTGTTTGAAAGTCCAGCTCTCACTCCGGGACACCGGGTTCACATCACTTGCTATAACGGTGAAGGAAAACGTGAGGAAACTTGCACACCTTAAAGATCTCAATAAAAAAATTATCTAAGGCGTGTGAAGTCTGCCAACCAGCACTTGGCCAGCGTGGCAGACTATGCCCTTAACCCTCTCATCCTCAGAGGAGACCCATGTTTCAGCAGTGGAACGATAAAAGGGTCGGAAAGAAATAATTCGAATGAAAAAAATTTGTCATTTCTTTGTTCAAAAGCAACCTAGGCATATTTAATCTTGAGTTCTGTAAATGCCGATGCCTTGAATTTGCTAACATAAATTTATATTCGTGTTGTTATATGTTATATCTTATCTTCAATGTATATTATCACTCAAGACAATCAAATGTAAATACGTTTTGAATTCAAATAGTTTTTCTATCTTTTCTTTAATTTTCATTTCGTTTCGATTTATTAACTTTTATGAACTGAACGTGCACTATCTTTTTAAAGAACTGTTGTAAAACTGGAGTTATAGTTTAATAAATTCATTTTCGCCTTGCGTACGTTTCTATACTTCATTTGTAAGGGTCATAAGCCTCTTCGACATTAAATATTTACCTTGAATTTGCTATCATGTGATTTTCGACGATACCACTCATAGCACGTATCCTAAGTGGTTATCTTCAACTTCCAGATTGGGAGTCTACCGTATTTCTGAGCGTCGCGGCTTCATTACTAATGCTGACGGGCGCACGTCCGTCGTGTTCGGGGCCGTCGCGGCAGGGGTGGGCGGAGCCCTGGGGTCTATCGCTGGAACTCCCTTCTTCCTCGTTAAGACTAGACTCCAAGCCCAAGCGGCTCAGGCGATCGCAGTCGGACACCAACATAAACACAGTGGAACGTTCAATGCTTTAGCTGATATTTATCGCAAAGAGGGATTTAAAGGTAATGTTAATGTTTTCTTAATTGTCACCGATAAAAATTGTTAATGGGGTGTCTACTGTTTATAAGTGGAAACACGGGAATTTGTTTCTTTCTTTTCATGCAGAGACATTCAATCAATATCAAACGTCAGTCACAAATGTGTCCTGTTTGAAATGTCGAATGGCTTCTAAAAAAAATTTAACAAAATCAGCACTAAATCTCGAGGCTGCATGTAACAACTAGTTTTATTTTATTGAAATATCATACTTTATTATTTGTACTGATAACATGTTAATACCTTGCTATTCAGGGTTATTCCGTGGCGTGGGTCCGCAGATCCCCCGGGGCAGCGTGGGCAGCGGCTCGCAGATGGTGAGCTTCGCCTTCGCCAAGGAACGGCTGCGCGAGCACGGAGCGAGCCAGTCGCCGCTGCTGTTGTCCTTCCTGGCCGCTAACTTGGGTGGCGTCGTTATGACTCTGTGTTTGAACCCATTCGACGTCATCGCCACCCGTCTCTCAAATCAACGTAAGTTTTTCCTAAGCACTGTACATTTATGTATAGCACACGTACATTATATAAAAAATATATAAATTAGCAATATCTTATAAGGTATATGAACCAATAGCATTGCATTAGAGTATTCAAGCAATGTAAGATCAAATTGCATACAGCGTTAAATAACTTGATTTTCATTATTCTGCAAAGTGTGGAAAGATGTTAAAATGTAAGCGACCTGATATGCAGGCACGGCCAAATTTACTTGGCCCGCCTACTTTACGTATATAGGTTAATACCTCTATGGTATTCCCGCCGTTTCGGCTAATCCAACAAGCCTACCAGTTGCTTTTATAACTTTTATCTTCAAAAATATGAATGTTTATATGTTTGAAATCACCACATTTCTTAAAGTTAATGTATGGTTTTACATAAATTTTTTAAACAATAAAAAATTACTTGTTTTCTCAGCGGTGGACTCCCAAAACCGAGGAAAGCTGTATTCTGGCATGGTGGACTGTTTCATCAAGATGCTCAGATGTGAAGGCTTCAGAGCCTTTTACAAGGGAGTTGGGGCGAACTACCTTAGATTGGGACCACATACAGTTCTACTTCTGGTGTGCTGGGACCAGTTAAAGATATTTGAAAACTATCTCAGAAGCTGACAAATAGAATAGCAAAGTTAACATAGCTGTTACCAAGCAGTAACACACACATTTTGAACATTAATGGAATTGATTATGGTTTAGATTTTCTAATAGTGGCTCGAAGTCTGAATATGTGCCTGGTGTATGGCAATAGGCTCCATTCCACTATGGAATAGGTATTACATAGCGGAACGTAAACATAACTGGTGAAACGCGGGGGTGTACTACACTCCTCCGACTACGTCTTCGGGGATTACAGGCCTTACCTTACATAGGAAAAAGTGTAGTAAAACAGGCACAACATCTTTATAGTTTCCCAATATGTATGTTAATAGAATTAATACCCATATTATAATATATAAGCGAATAATAAAGAGAATAGAAGAATACTGTGAATAATAATGGGGATAGAAGAGTAAATAATATGTATGTGAATAGAGGGTTGTATAAATCGATGTTTATTACATTTATGACTAAGAGAATATTTTTATATAACATTTCTAAAATGTAAGTGTTCCTGTTTCATAGAAAACAATGTCATCAAAGTAAATTGTAATATAGTCTGTGAATGTACATACTTATATAAAAATAAAACAAACTCGTTTTATTTAAAAAAAATGCTATATTTTGTATTAATATGGAGTTGTTAATAATTGTCTCAATGTCTACTCATTTTAATGAACGCTACGAGCCGCGATACAAGTCTACAGCTGACAATTCAAATCTCTCTCCCTTGGTCTGATCTGGTTTGGATCCAGAAAAATCCTCTCAAAAAGGATACCTTTATATTTTTGAGTTTATCACAGTTACATACAAATTATTTGTTCATGGAACAAACAGTTATGCATATACAACGACAAATTGCAAAGTACAGTCCTGTTTTCTGCTTTTCATATCACCAATAACTTATTATACTTTTTAAGCATTGCTTTGTTCCACGGCAATAACATTCACTGCTTTGTTGGGGTCTATATTTCCTACAGTAGACATTATTGTTGGACAGACAAACCGTTACACGATTATTTTTAATATATAAACATGATGTTGATATAAACAATAAAAAAACATTAACTTAATATATTAACCCTTAATAATAACACAACTCATAGGAAATTATACAATAAAAATAAATAAATATTATGCATAATCCGATGATGCAACTGTTCGTAATACAAGTTCCATTATAAGACTAAAAAATTGTAATACAACTAAACACAACTCCCAATGCAAATTTGTTCACAAAACTTTTTTAAACAAATTATTATATAAAAAGAACGATACAATGAATGGTAACAGTAAAAATAAAACACAGTTCGTTAACTCATAATTAAGTACAATAAAAATGCAATGTTTAATTATAAAAAATACACAACCAGTTAAAATTAAACCATAAAAACAATAAGTTAGGAATGCAAACAAATCATCTGCCTAAAAACAATGTGATGCTAAAATTTAATTGAGCGATAAAAACTAAAATTGCAAGTCTGCCTTAATTTGTACTTTCTGCCTGTGGATAGACAGCCTTATAAAAATAAGTACAAGATACCCGAGCGTATATAAAAAATACAATAAAGATTTAATAACTAGCTAGCCTTTCATGGAACAATGGCCAAATGTTTACTACTGTGTCATTCTCATCATAAACTTCTATATTATTTCTATTGGACATTGGTTCGCTTACACGCCTCCTACTTTTAAGTTAATCAAGAAGTGAATAAGGAACCGGTTATATCGCGCACACGTGCGCCAAGAGTGCGACAGCAGGGTTGTGTTATTAATAAATTCCAAGTAAAATCCTAAATAAAATGCCGGACAATGGCAGTACAATATTATGCAGGTCAACAATGGTATATATAATGCAGTAAAAAAGCAACTTCAACATAAGGGCTCTTTCAGATCAACATATTTTCTTTTATCTTAACGATCGCTTGAATACTTTAATAATTTCCAATTGTCTTCGAGATTCAAAAAAATTCAGATTAATTTTTAAGTGTTGTCACATTTATTTTTTGTAATGTTAGTAACCGGGAATTTTTTTTAATATTTGGAACCATATTTTTGTAAAAAAATATAAAACAAAATTAGTTTAATTTATACCGACATACTTAAATATTTTGTATAGTCTATAATAGTTACAAAAACTGGGCAGGATTGGCAACATAAATCTACCTAAAAATGTAGTCAAGTGACTAAAATTTCAGTACTCTTTGAAAAAATAATAATTTTACTCACTGTCTTTTATGATGGCAATATGTCTTACAATGTCAATATATGTATGTTTTAATTCCTCATTTTATCCAATTATTCGATTTGTAAACATGATATAATCAAATACAATAAGAACTTTACAGCGTCATGATATATTTAGTTACATATTTCGAGTTGTTCGAGATTCCAATTTTCCATAAGAGATTTTTTATTTATAAACCTGAAAGTCTTGAACATTAGCACGTCGATGTCCCCAGTCCGCACCGTTATTACAACATTAAGAAATATTTAGGTAGCTGCAATAAATCATAAAATCTTTCATACATTGTTGTGAGAACGAATGACTCTAGTTCCCTTGGCGGTCCGTAAAACAATGATTCCACTTCAAGTAGATCGAGCAGTGAAGACGGCGTCAGAGGCGCGCGCGCGGCGCCGAGCGCAGGCCGCGCGCGCACAGCTGCGCCACCTGCGCCGGCGTCTTGCCGCGCGTCTCCGGCAGGTACAGTCTGCAAGGGCAAGCGGCGCCGAGCGTCACACGGCACGTATGTATGTACCGCGCCGGTACACGCCCGCTTTACTGAGTCGAAGTAAAAAGATATGGAAATATTTTTTCTGTCACAATGACAAAGGGAATTGTACCGTTCACAACGTAGTAGGAATTAAGGAAACAGTTTCTGGAGGAACGGCAGCGTAACATAACCAATCACGATGAGTGTCGGTTCTACACTGATTTATTTAATTACATACGTAAAAATGTTTGCTAAAAAATTATGGGAGTGTGCATAAAAATGTCTAAATGTGTGCACTTTATATACGAAAAATAGCTATTACGCATTATTGGCGTCATGTGTACGTGCAGTATGCTCGTACAGGAATGATACTGATATTATTGTTCAGTATTCTTGAGCACTTACTTTTACAAAAAATCATAAAGTTACACACGAATATATTAAAAATAGAAGAAAAATATGTACATTTTACTAGACATACACGCCTACTTAACTTACGTATAGGTAGGCCGGGACTAATAATTTCCAATCCACTGAATTTTATATGACTTCTTCCGCTTTCGTCAAGAGCTTATATGGCAAATTAATTTATAAGTAACTAGTCATTTCAATAACAACAGTTTTTAGTAACATACAAACAAGTATATAAAACTTAATTTTGAAAAAGCAACTCACTTTTGGAAGACGAAGAGCGAGCCGGTGATGAGCGAAAACACGAGGAACGAGTAGGGTCCGATGGTATCCCGCATGGAGGGGAAGGCCATGCCCACCAGGAAGTTGCCGCCCCAGTTGGCCAGTGAGCCCCACGCCATGCCCGCGGCTCTCGGAGCCACCTCGAATAATTCTTCAAAGAACACAACATTGACTATTGTACAGATTGAAAAATGGCATTGTGACGGCTAAATGAACGGAAAGTATCATATTAATATCCGCCATTGCCTGACTCTCAAGACAAAGTTTTAATATTTCACGGACAAAGCATTTACAATATAGGCTCTGTGACCTAATTCTTGGCAACATAGAAAAAATTGCGTAATAACGCATATTAAGGGTTAGCATATTACAAAATAATAATTAATTTAATTTGTAGGCTAACTAAACTGATGCTCATTTTTTTGTCATTGACATTTTGAAATTGAGGTGGCAGAAGTAACTAGCTCCCAAATGCACTGTTCGATAACGTTTAGAAGTAAACGACGCAGTGGCAAAAACCGAGCGGGTATGTCGTGTACTGCCGACTGATGTTGTATCTCACTCCTGCTACCCGAACTCACCCGAAGCGATGAAGTAGGGGATGGGCCCGAGCCCAAACCCGTACACCAGCACGTAGCCGAGCACCGCCGCCGTGCACACGTACGGCATCCACGGGACCGCGTCCTGGAAGTGGGATGTTAGATATCTTAATATTTCCATGTATTTTCATTAATAAAAAGCTTTATCGTTCTAGTAAGTATTATATATTTTAGTAAGTATACGTCAGCGTGTCGGTGACTGATGTGAGTTCAAACATTAATTTTCTTCGATATTGAGTGTAAACGTGTATGAGTTGCAGCGCATTAAACGCGCCAGCCGACAGAACAATGATCACCGGCCCCACCCAGATGGTGCGGCCTGCTGCTGCACTCACAAATAAGCGTCGATCTTGATTTTTTTAAGATATAACGTAGTTGATAAAGTTTATTTGCGTGCTTAATTGCAAATGTGGCAGTGCAAACTGAATAGGCCCCTCACAATGAACTTGAGGCACGCCGCCAGCGCCGCCAGCAGCAGCGCGGCGCCCAGCGTGGAGCCCAGCAGCAGCACGCGGCGGCCGGCGCGCGGCAGCAGGCGCAGCATGAGCACGGCCGTGCACACGTTGATGGCGCCGCAGCCGATGGTGGCGTACTGCGCCTGCAGCTCCGACAGCCCCGCCTGCCTGAAGATCGTCTGCGAGTAGTAGAACACCTGCCGACAATGGTGTCGCGCGCGTTAGTAATCATACATTACTCAGAACTTTTCCCCAGGCGGGGCCACAAGGAGTCTGAGCAGCAGCAAGCACATGGTTACTTATGATATCATTACCGGCTAGCAAGGAACCTTCTTTTTACAATACAAATAAGAAACTGGCTGGAATGTAGGCTGGAGCTTATCTATTCCATGTAAAACCAAAATCATGGTGTTCCTAATAAGCGGCTAGCAAACACACGCTGCTACATTTGGAGTAGATACCTTAAAGGAAACTCGTCTGACAACGTCTGTAAGCTATCATCATCAACAACCCCTGTAACATTCGTGTGTCCCCCGGCAGAGCGCGAGGGCCGGGTGAGGTGGGCGAGTACAAGGCGCGACTGACGGCGTTGATCCCGCTGGTCTGCTGGCCGGCCTGCGCGGAGCACACCAGCAGCAGCGGCAGGCGCAGGCGCGCGCTGCGCAGCGCCGCCAGCATGCCGCCGCGCGCCGCGCCCGCCGCCGCGCGCCGCTCCGCGCGCAGCAGCGCCAGCTCGTCCGCCAGCTCGTCCGCCAGCGCGCTCGCCGACGCGCTCGCCGACGCGCTCGCCGACGCGCTCGCCGACGCGCCGCGCAGCCGCCTCAGCTCTGCACCGGAAACAAGCTTCGTATTCAACTCAGAACGGAGTTCGGGAGCTAATGAGTGCTGTGAAATGAATTAGTTAGACATTTAGGGCAAAAATTTAAACAAAAACGATATGGAGAATATGTTACACTTGATGTTAATATGGATAACGATGGTCAAAGTTACATTTTTTTCAAGTTTTATCTGATGTTAAACAGAGTACAGCACATACTCTAGTAAACAATTAGATAGCAAATATAAGGATAATTCCAAATAGTAAAAAATGCGTTACCTTATATATAAAAAAACCTAGCTTACCTCTTAAGGTACTCGCTTCGTTTGTCTTAACAACGTATAAAAACTTGGGACTCTCAGGTAAAATAAATAAAATCGGTAAAGTTATAATGACTAGCAACGCGAACACGGAGAGCAGATATGGCCAGTCGTCCGGATGGCCTGGAAAATACAACCCTATTATTGATAACGTAAGACTTACAATTGATTTAACACTCAGCAAGTAATGATTATTTACACATCGTAAAGAGAATTACGAAGGAAAAATCTTATTGTGGAACAATGACGTGACGTCATACAATATATCAACCAACGTAAACGTTTTATCATAAAGTTAAGGAATCAATAGGCCAACTTTATTAAGCATATTTTGTGCATTTTATTCTTAACTGTATCTCATATACATACATCGGGCTAGGTGCAGTTAGAATCTGTGTCCTGAATCTGTTGCATATAGTGAGTAGCAAAGCAACCTGACACAAACCTGACACTTTAAATAACTTATAATAAAAAATAAATTTACAATTCACTTCGTGGTTGTTTTATTCTCCACGATCTTAACCATTAATTTGAGTTGAAATTGTTTTATTTCCTTAAGGCAATATACCCGGTGTGAAATTGTAAAGGTGCAACACACTTACCTAACAAAAAGTCCAAACCCATGACCTGTCCAACGAGCACCCCAACGTTGACGCCCATGGGGCACGCGACCCCCATGGCTCCCGTCAACGCCAGCGGTGAAAGCTCAGTCAGGTACATGGGCACTATGCTTGTTGTAAGACCTATAATCAAATGAAATATTATGTTAGAAGCACAACTAAGTATGTATATATGTATTATTTAATGTTAATATAAGAATTTTTATTTTCACAGGCCCACGTTATGATACTTAGACCGGGAAAAACTTCCTCCGCTTGCCAGAAGGAATAAACTATAGTCCATAATATAAATTTCTGCTTAACAAGTACTTAATATGTACAAATATAAGTGATAATGATTACCGCCAGACAATCCGACCAGGAGTCTGCCCAAAACGAGCATTTCCACGGAATTAGCCTTGCGGCAGAGTAAGAAAAGCAGAGCACCGACCACAGACAATAAGCTTGTCAAAATAGTTGCTCGTTTTCTGAAAAATAAAATACCATAGATACAAAAATGTAATTATACCTATCATATAAAATAAGTTCAAGATTAGAAACGCTGGTTGAAAAAATATATTCTTTTTTTTATTTCTTTTGGCTACATTATAAAGTGAGTACGTTACAAACGACAAGAAATTCTATGAAAAGGACTAGGACTTAATGTCTGTTAACTAATACCTAGAACAGAAAATTATAACTAGTACAGCGCTTCTCGCGTATCATATTATTATAACATCACCCCAAGCCCCTAAGGGGTAGACAAGTGCACTGGTTTTCGAATATCTCTATCCTTACACACCTGCCGCGCTTATTATACATTCATACGTGCGCGCCGGTTTCGAAGACTTCTAACATATTTGAGTTATGAATACGTAAAAAATTGCCAAAATTCTTGTTTAAACTAATTAATAATACCTGCCAATCTTATCCGCGAGGACGGAACCGAGGATGGAGCCGGTGCAACCTCCCACGATGAACATTGAGACAACAGACGACCAGAGAATGTTCAAGCCGGTGTGAGACAACGCCATATTGAACCTGCTGATGAAGCTCTCGTTGCAGAACTGTTTTATCACCTAAAAAAAAGTTGATGTTTAACTACAATAGTAAAAACTTTCTCGATTTTTCTATAATGTTTCATTTGCAACCTATTTCGCATAATTACATTTCGAACGAAATTTTAAAGATAAGCAATTCCAAATTCAAAATAAGAGGAAAATTGAATTTGGAATAGACTTTTTTTAACGGATTACTAACATGCCAGTATTATTTTTAAATGAAAGAAATTTAATTCATGCATTAGGACAGCGTTAATAGACACCGTCAGGTTTTTCGCAACGAGTTCGTATATAATGGAAATATATTATCATTATATACTGAGGTTAAGTAACATAAATAAAAGCATTACATTATTACTATATGTATGTTTATTAT
>DWDU01001431.1:0-14673 GCA_018245575.1 Jemadia suekentonmiller
AACGTGGGAGTGTTCTACACTCCTCTGCCTACCTCTTCGGGGATTACAGGCGTGATGTTACGATGTTACGTTTTAATTTTATTACGTTAGAGACATCATTATTATCATATATAATACAGATAGGTACTATTTTAAATCTTTTGTTGACTTGTTGACTTCCTAGAGATTTACGTTAAGTAATACTGATCTTAACAGTCAAGGAAAATAGTGTTCTGTACTATTTCTAGAGATGACAGAATATCATGACACAAGCACAAAAACATAACGTAATTATCATAACTTTAAACTTTTTGTTAAAAACTGATGAACACGAAGGTCGAAATTACTAATAGAATTTATCAATTTCATATGGGTATGAATGATTGAGTTTTTAATTAATTAAATGAAGTAATTGACTGAGCGATTTTGAGTTGCAAATTAGCGTCGGTAAAAATACACGTGGCGGAATTTTATTAAAACAGGATTGAAACGAGTCAAATTGTCAACAACTTGGAAAAAAATAAGGAAGGAAAACAAGTGGAATGCAAATAAAATTTAACTAAACCTGTTTTTTGGAACATGTTTATCAGAGTTCGGGGCACAAAGAATCTTCTAAACATCCGTGATTTTACCTGAAACAAGAAAAATAAATTTTTATTATAACACTGGTATCTTTGTAACAATATTAATTCCCCAAAAAATTTTGTTAACTTCAGTTGATTTTTGATTTTCTAAACTTCCTTATGTACAAATCTTAAAACGTGTTTTTATTAGATATTAAAACCGTTATAAAAATAATTCTGAGACATATTAACTTCACAAATTATATCTCAATATTTCATATGAGAGTTACAATAAGTGTTCACCACACGAGAAAAATAATTGTTTATTCGAATCTCCATCAAGTTTGCGTCGAGTCGAGTATTGCAGATTCGTTATGGAGAATCACGATTTACATGAAAGACAATACTTCAGTATATTTGCCGATTCAGATTGAAGATTGCGAACTTCCAAAGAGAAACACTACGACATACATATTGAAGTTCATAGAAATATCTCTCAAGAGATGATAGTCTAAGAGCTGTAGTCATAACAGCTTGTTGGAAGTATTTTCCATGTTTCATACATTGCAGACTGCCTCATTAGTCGTGTTGATTGCAAGAGCGACTGCCGATCGAGAGGTCCTGGGTTCAAATCCTAGGTCGGGTACTACAAGATTTTTCTAATTTAGATTTTCTTCTAATGGCCGGAGGTCTGGATGTTTGCCCTGTGCATGGCAATAGGCTCACCACCTATACCATAGTGGGACGCAAACGTAACTGGTGAAACGTAACATCACGCCTGTTATGCCCGAACAGGTAGGCAACACTCCCAGTGTTCTACACTCCTCTGCCTACCTCTTCATACATTGCAAACTGATATTATTAATAAATTAATTGTTTCATTAATGTTTTCTTCGGTTAACATGTTGCTTGGGTATTGTTAGTAGAGACAATTACTGATTCTTTTAATATAAATATTTAAAAACACTACACACAAAAATGATACAACAATCCCAACTTCTCACTATATATATGTATATAGAAAATTGCTCACCTATTACATAGTTCATCTAAAATATCTGATAGCTCCTGGACTATGCGATTTATGTGCCGACGTTATGAGCTTACGTTATTGGCATGTTTATCTAGGTTATGGATATAGGTTAGGTTATGGATATATAGAAATTTATATAATTTACCAACAATCTAAGGATACACATATTCACCCTAGTTGTAATATCTAAAAGTATACTAATTGTTTGTCTAGATGTCAGTATTTTACAATATTACAATTTATCACAGTTTCCATTTTATTTCGAAACACGATTCACCTAAATAAAACAAGAAAACTTCCTACCTTAAATTCTGAACTCATAACTCGCCTAAGAGAAGGCTCTGTGTTTACGAGGCAATCATCACGGAATTAATCTTCATCCATAATATGAACTAAGAAACGGGATATAACCAAGCAATTAAAACGGATTCAAACCGGTCGCCGATCATTTTTCCAATTTCCACGCGAGATCTTAACGAACTTGCAAATGGATTCCAGCCGGGAAGCTAATTGAAAACTGCACCGGGCGTTCCGATATTGTTTGTTCTCTTTCTAAAGCGCAATCGAAACCGGCTTCCTGGATTCCGAGAGAAGATTGAGCACGTCATTTGGCTTTCCACATTCATGAAAATCGTGTAGTCGGCGGTCGTGTTGTTTGGTACGGCCCAAAGAAACGTTCCGATGTTAAAATATGTATATAGTATACTTGTAATACAGAGAGGAGAAACAAATATTTATCAGACTCATTATTTTCTTCCGCATCGAATGGAGCAGCTGAGCGAAGTACCGGAATACTGTAGCGGTGGTTACACTGTCAAGTGTGACCGAAACCGGAATCAGAGTTTCTGTTGATGTTTCACAACTCAAAATTTTGACTTCATTGACACATGAAGTTTAAAGTAAAAATAAAAGTTTGTTAAAGAAAGTTTGTCAGGACCAAAGCTGACAGATAAGCCTTAGTCTCTACCCGATCCTATAGGAAACGGTCTTTTTAAATTAGGCTGCATGTTAATTACCAAGTGGATCTGCAAGACACAGGTTCAGGATTGATTTCTTTCGAGCACGCTCAGTAAAGTTCGATCAAAAATTGCTGCCGAAACATCTAAATTTAGAACGGTCCTACTCTTAATCATACAATTCCTACGTCGAAACTAAAACGTATAAAAGGTTCCGATGAGAAGCAATCTATAATCGTTAATTGAAGCCTGTTGCCGTCAGCTGCGCGCTCGTCTGTTGGTACTATCCTTTATTTGTGCCGACGACAATTTATTAGAAAAAATATATTTTAAAATATTATATGTAACTTGCTAGTTAGTACAATAATCGTACAGATAAAAGAAGCTCAAATCACCCCCGACCAGTTTGTCTAACGCGCTGAGAAAGACAGCGGCATGCTGCCGGTCAAACCAGGCTTACGGCCGGACACATTGGTCTACCAAGTGGTCACAGCGACCACAGTGGTCCTGCCAAGGCCCCATGAACGGATGGATAAATGTTATGTGCTATTTATTTAAAAAAAAACGCTTTTCAAATTTTAAATCAGTGGAATCTGTAAAATATATAATTACTTAGTACTTGCACTTCTTCATCCATAAATACATGATTTTCTCACTTTATAAATAAACGTTCCTTGTGTATTTTTATAGAAAGCATTTGGCAAAAAGCATAACGCAGATAAAAAGCAAATTATCGAGTGTTTACATGGCATCTAGAAAATTGTAACAAGAATGTAAAAATGGTAAAAAATTACATCTTTTCCGACCAAAACCATACCAATACTTCAATTTTAAATTACATACAGTAAAGAAAATCCAAATCACAAATCCGGTGTCAAATTGGGCGACGCAAGTGTGAACCACTTCTTCATCACTAGGTATTCTATTCAACACAAGTCAGATCAGCCTAGTTTCCTGTATCAAAGGCATCCTTGACTGTACAAGTGTAATCAATTCACATCAGCTATGTATAGAGCTTTGACATACAAACTATATCTTTGCGTTGGACTTGCATTATGGAGAACTGGGAAAGAGAAAGGACACTTCGGCCTTATAATCCTAAAATACCGTGATATAACTATGATCTAAATTCAGGATGGTCTCCTGAACAAAGGAATTCTATAGAAATATTATCATAACATAGTGATAATTTTGCGAGAGAAACATCTCTTTATTATACTAACTAGTGTCATCGACGTTTGACTGAATAACTTAATTGAATACATATAGGAATGCAGTCCTATTTGGGTTTAATTAATAACGTTCACTTGGATACACTTGACGCAGATCTTTAATATAATTTGTCACGTAAAGCGACCCGCAGCGCAGTCGACCTTAAGGTAACGATATACATACATATGTAGATGTAATCATAGTATTAGTTAACTATAGTCGATAGACTATTAGTGAGGTTTACCGTTAAGTATTTACGAAGGACAAACAAGAACTAACCCACCATCTCTCACTAATTAATATGTAGAAGTACAATACCAGTACCTGAAATAATACTAAAAGTACAACGTAACAACACGCCTGTAATCCCAGAAAAGGTAGGCAGAGGAGTGTAGATCATTCCCACGTGTCACCAGTTACGTTTACGTCCCACTATGGAATAGGTGGCGAGCCTATTGCCATGCACCGGGCACAAATCCAGACTCCGAGCCACTACTAGAAAATCTAAATTAGAAAAATTCTATAGTCCCCGACCCGGGAATCGAACCCAGGACCTCCTGATCGGCAGTGACGACACGACCAACGAGGCAGTATAAAAGTACAATTTTATTTAATTATTAAATTGTACTTTTAGACTGATATGAAATGAAATCGCACGATCCTTTGCTGGTAATTGATGGTGTATACGGAAAAATCGAAAAGAAAATTCAGAGGTTTTTAGAATTTCAACGGTCATAAGGGATTCGAGAGTTCCACTCACGCCTGTGTGAATTTGGGGCGCTCCTGGAGAGCATGTTATACGTTCTAAGGGTATTTTTAATACATTCCAGTGAACACGGCACTTAATTAAATCTGAAATTGTAATGAGGTTTTGAATACTTTTTTATATTAATAACGGGTCGGACACACCTACTGGTCATGTGTTGTACAAATGCCTTGCAATCCTTCGTAAAAAACCGTTATTACCCTTGGAAGACGAAATGAATTCTTTATATCTTAATACGGTCACCAGAGAAACGCAAATCGTGATTATTTGTTGTTTATATGTAGATATATTAGCCGCTGCAACAAACTTCGCAAAGCAATAATGCTCGCAATATTGTATACAAAACCCCTTTTAATACTCACCCCTTCCAATTACGTTAACAGCGGTAATAGTATAGCATAGTATCTTGACATATGTAACTTAGAACATATTATTTAATATATATAGTATAGTATATATTATATATACTATTGTTAATCTATGTATATTATACGTTTAATACAAAAATGTTAAAAGAAGGTACCTAATGCTATAAGAACATTCTGACAATTTAAATATCGATTTATGAGGAAAAAGCACAGAACATAAAGAGAAAAATATTAAAATATTAATTATCACGTAGGTACGTACTAATTGTCAATTACGGTTCTACTAATAGATAGACATATTGTACTAGGATTTCATAGTTCTGTTTGTAGTTAGACTGCTTTTATAAACAACTCCAGGCTTTACGCGTTCGATCTTATAGCGAATCCTCAAATCGATCTGAGCCATTAATGGGATTATCAATTTCTGCAATAGTCGGTATAATCGATTGTATTCGCCCCACAAATTTCAATAGTTCCATTCAATACAAGATATACACATACACTTATTATATACATACATGAGAAGTTCACTTATATTATTTAGTTATTAATCATTCAATGGTTTTAAGCAACTCCCAGGCCATAACAGGTCGGGCGAAAGAACGGGCCCAGAACCGTTCCTTTTTTAAATGACCAAACAAAAATTTATATTGCCGTATGACTTTAGTTCGATAGGGAAACAGGTCAACGCTTATCGTAAGTGTTAATATCACTCCGCTGTCATCCGCACAGAAACCGGTACAGACGAATGCTTGAGAGTGTGATTGTCACACTTAAGCCTAAGTGTTTTCGACGCGCATGGCACGATATGCAGGATTTGATGGTACATTCAGTTATCGAATCTAAAAATCATCTGATACCTAACAGTGTTCTACAAACATACCTACATTGTTTTGCAGAGTTGAATAGTGTTTTTGTGTGCTTTCAATAAAATTACAATCGTACGTTACTGACATTTTATTTGGATCCTTTTACACACCTTATGTTCCAACACCTTATGTAACAGTGGTTATATTTAGCTACATAAATATATTCACGGGCCACACCGAAGCCAAGAGTTGCAATACTTAGCCGCACTTAGTGTCAAGACGTAAATCCGACACGAGAGGAGCTCCCAGTAACTTGAGAGTAAAATGGAACCAGTAACTAGGGCGCCGGTAAATTAAATTAGGGACCCCCTGCCCATCCCGTGACCTTATTAAAGGCAGGTTGCTTCAGTAATATATCCGTTCAAATGTCCCAAAGATTATTTTGACGCTTCTAACGAAATGTTCATAAATTTTAAGCACGCTAATAATGACGTTTTCAAAGAAAAAATACTGTTCTCAAAGTAATTCCTACGCCAATTATCTATAAATTAATTTATCAACGCACGCACGCAAAGCAGTTAAGTTCTTTTAGGTTATAAATTTTAGAATTTAACTGATGATTATACAATAATTTGGCAACATCGATTCGGTTTGACCTTTGAGCTCGGCGGGTATGAGTGAAACAGTTTAATGGTTTCCGATAAACCCCTTGAGTTTGGACTCATTTCGTTTGTTTTGATAAGTCCAATACATTACACATAGTGACGAGGGTGTAATAATGGTGAAAACTGAAATTATTCAATAGCAATATTAGTAATCCCGCAGAATTTGGACTGAAATGGATTGTTTTGACTCACATAATAGTGATGAATAACTTTTTATAACCTACAAAAAATATATTATTCAATTTGTTCTTTTATCTATAAAATTATTATTACAGTATTGTTGTGCTGTTGTAATATTTTAAGTATAAATTATCAGTTTAATTAAAATTTTATTTTAATATTACAGGCGTGATGTTACGTTTATAATATTATAATCTTAACTGTCTCTTTAATCGTGTTGGTTGCGCGACTGTCGATCGAGAGGTCCTGGGTTCAAATCCTGCGTCAGGCACTATTGGATTATTCTAACTTAGATTTTTTAATAGTGCCTTGGAGTCTGTATGTATGTCAGGTGTACGGCAATAGGCTCGCTACTTATCTATTCCATAACGGGTCGTAATTGTAACCGGTGATACGTGGAAGTGTACTACACTCTTCTACCTAACCCTTCGGCAATTACCCACAGGTGCGATTTTGCATTACGTTATTATAATCTGTTAAAAATATACGTGTATAGGTACTATAAGATGAAATGAGGGCAATACAAGTCCATACGTATATGGTCGGTAAGTCACGCTCTATTTAAATTATATGCACAAAACTAAGCGGAAACCGTTTGTTCCAGTGACGTGATTAACTACACCTTGTTGGTTTTGTGAGTTATTAAAATAGGAAAATAGTTATTAAACGAAAATCTACAGTCCATGTTCGAACAATATATTTACTCATACTTTAATAATCCTTGAGTTTCTTATGTCACATATTAAGTGAACAACCCAGATCCAGTCGTCTGTACTGTATGATCGTCACATCTTATTCTATTGCAAAGCTATAAAGGTTCTTAATTTAAGATGCGACTTAAATTCCAATTAAACATTTCAAGACTATTGGTTTGTTTGATGATAGCGTATCTATAAGCTGTCATAAAATATTAATTTACTAAGTGCTATAAAAAGCTGACATTATATGGCGACCGCCCAATAATAGATAACAGTTGGCGTCATCATCGAATACAATATAAGTATGTGTGTAGGTATAAAGATTCCGAAATTATACAAGTGGTGATCAATCACTATAGGAATATGAGCATAACCCCTCAGGGGATGCCTATGCCCAGCAGTGGACCGCAACAAGCTGACGATGACGAATGTGACGATTATCAATGACTTCCTTAGAATCATCTGTGAGGGAGATATCTCAATATTACTTTAAAGAAAAAATTCAAAAGAAATTATCTATACCCATTAGGTATTTTGGTTAAATAATCTTAAAATCTATTGTCACTTACTCAAAAAGCGAAATAAGATTCATTTTTAAGTATCACCAAATGCATTTAGAGTGTAAACCTAACGGGTGTATCATTGAAGTAAATCCTCGCTTGGCGACATGAAAAAAATACCATATCCGTTTCACCTATTTTATATTTCACAGAAATAATGCAAGTTTCCTCTTTATTCATAGACTCTAGAGTTGAAAATTGTTTGAACGTTTCACATCGGGGATGTGCAAATTGGTCCAAAATGGAAATTTCGACTCTGAATTGGAGGTAACAGGGTGAGAAATCGTTGGAACGCTACCTGTTCGAAACGTTTGCATTTAATAGCATTATCCGGGCAAATTGAAATGCGAACGCGAGCTGGCTGCCGGCGTTCGCGCAGAATAATAACCTGAACGATGAAAGGTACATGTGTTCGAATGTGAAACGTTGGGGTAAAATGTTTACTGTGAAAAATTTAATACGTTTATGTACTTTTGCTGTTGAAAAATGACATATATTAAAAAACTTTGTTATCATCATCATCAACATATTTATTCAGTTTTAAATACGGCTTAGCTATTGAGCGCTATCACTACCTATAGCGTCTGTCTGCAGGTCTTAAATTATTATTGATGAAGGGATTTTTGGAACACGAAGTACATAAAATGCAGGTGCGCAAGACTATCAAAAGCGCAGAGAGCGTTACGTCTTAGGAAACATTCACAAATAAATCCTAGATAGAAACCATTGAAACTAAAACAAGACTTATTCGTATAGAAAAAGGTATTATTTCGCGAGAGCGCTTCTTCTTGCGGATTACTGCAAAAGGGCGAGGAGCCGGTTGCGGTGGAAATAAAATACAAAACAACGCGTAATGGAAAATCTATTAAATCAGAGCTGTTGGAATCATATCCACATTACGGTTTGTAAAGGTGAAATGACCTGAAATTTGATGTGATGGATGTAAAGCGATAGCGCCGTCCTCTGAGACTTCAGGTTCGTGGCTACCTTCAAGCTTTATAGGCACCGCCCGGAACTTAATGTTCGCGGTAACAAAGACAATACACATACAGCTGCTTACAAGTCTGATGCACAAATAGGACTTCAGAGTTCGGTCACCTTTGATATAAACTTTACATGAGTTTTAATGACGACCCGTATGCCTGGTTGATACACGAAATCATACATATACATGTGAGTGGCTCTCACTCAGAGAGTATGCGCTGTACATAAAAAAGCATCTTGCTTTACATTTCGTACTTATGCCCTCAATATTTAAGTTACTTCGATTACTAATATTTCATTTCCTTTTAACAATGTATTTTAATTATTCCATTTTTATATTGTTTCAGATATTACAGTGATTTAGATATGTAATTAATCAAACCAAAATAAAACAAGCACAAGCAAACAGTTACGCTTGGATTTTACATGTTGTAAATATCTGTAATCCACTTGAAGTTTAACATCTTAACTCACGAAAGGCTGCTTGGGATCAATTAGGGAATTCGAATACGACGCAAATTCGTTTTAAACTTACATTACTAAGTCACCAGGTGTTCCCAACTTGTGGGGTCGGACTGACCGCTTGACCTTACGGAGTTTACAGCTGAATTTAGTTCGTGTCCAAATTAGTTTTCGGTCGATCCAACGTTCAGTATCTATGGCTCGGCCGCGATGAGTTTTGTTTGTCGTTCGTTTATTACATTATAAATAATTTACGAAGCAACATTTTGTAGGAGAAAATGTTAAATAAACAGTTCAGGATCATTTTTGTTAAAATTATCCAACTTTATTAGAATTTTAGAGAGAAATATCCAAATACGTAACATCACGCCTGTATCCCCGAAGAGGTAGGCAAAGGAATGTAGAACACTCCCACGTTTCACCAGTTACGTACGTACGTGGTGAGCCTATTGCCATGCATCGGGCACATATCCAAACTCCGAGACACTACTAGAAAATTTTGTAGTGAATATCTAAATAAATGTGTATATTCCTTAGGTTAACAAATGAGCGTATTAGTACATAGCAAATACCTTATAAAACATATAACAATATTTCAACGTATGTGTCATTCGGCTGTGTCCTCCGCGACCTCGCTGCAATCGGCGGAAGATCATGAAGAAGGGATCTCGTATAGGTCTAAAACTAATCAGGCCTTCCTAAATGAACACAGATCAATCAAGTCGGCTTATATATGTATGTATAATTTATGAAACGATCTGCATGCAAACTGGTTCTTGCATGTTATCAAAGATTTATGAATAGCTTGAATAAAACTAAATGCTTACGTTGTCCACTATCCTCTATCACAATATTGAACAAATGTGTCAGCGAACTGAACAAAACACAAATCCCTTGATCTGTAGTTCGTAAACCTGAACAATATAATCGCGGAGTCATCTCTCAATCGAAGTTCAAATACTTGCGGTCACAAAAACCAACAACGGACTCACAGTATCAGTATTAACAATGAACAAACTTGTGGATAGTTGGATCGCGGTAAGGCTAACATCGATACATGCAAAAAGCGATTGACAAAAAGCTCGGGAGTTTAGGATTGCAAAGCTCGAATTTGCGATATATATCGTGGACTCGGTAAGGTTGTTCACGTTAAGATTATAGCTCGCATTGGTTTGGTTAGATTAGTTTTGTTGCTGTTTGTTGATATTAGTCTGAAACCAGAATTGATTGAACTAAAAAAAATCTGAGACAGTTTAACAAAACAAAGTCCCATGTCACTAGACTAAATTACAGACAGAAATGTACATATGTTTTATAGCTGCGTATTATTTTACAGCTACTGCCTTTTAAACAGTTTACGTACAGACTATTGCAAAGTGGTTTCCTCTTGAATACAATTTTCCAACCAAATGCCTAGTTAAAGAATGCGATGTGACCTCTCATGTTTGTTTAAATTGGAAACAGGTATATTACATCGGCTACCCACACAAAACATTGTTAATATTATTAAAGTCATTTTAAACACTGTGTAGTTCTTTACAAACTGTCTAATTGTAAGATAAGAATTAGAGCAATGACAAAAATAGCAACGTTAAAGTTCACAACATGCGACTTGCGACAAAATTTCAAAAACGCATAATCGCGCTGAAGGAATCCACCCTTTTAATCAAGTTATACGCATGAGCTATCGCCGGTTCGGATTCAGAGACGAGATCGCGGGGGTTAGAATGGAAACAATAGCTAGGAGTTCCATGAAAAGCCAGATCCTCATGGTTTAATCGATGAGCGGTAGTGTCAATTACTTAAGCCGTTATCCATACGAGGAACAGTTAAAGAGACATATTCCATATACGAAGCGAGTGTTAAATGCAGAAGGTCAAGTGTGTGTAAAGATGAAAATATTTAGCACTTGGTGCTTCCCGCGTACCCCGTGAGCGATCTCACGTGATGATATTATAACAATATTCCATGGAACAATAATTTATCAAATCAGTAATTGTCTTAACTGATTAAAAATATTCTTACTTCGAACGTCGCCTATAAACAAGAGAACGCGCGTAAATTCCTTGAACAGAATAACGTTCCAGCGACATACAACTTGGTCGTTTATGTTCACGATTTCCCTCGCTACTGAAAACGCTAGTGCCCAGCGGTCGGATATAAATTTTCATTTTCATTTCTACAGCCACGCTGAACACCAGTTATCAACATTACCGGGTTTACCTTTTGATAAGAGAACTAGGAACTAGCGCAGTTCTTACCAACGCTTGTTCGCGAAAGCAGCGCCCATTGCGAACGCGTTAAGAACTATAATTGCGCGAAAAGGAAATTCATGTTTAGTAAACAACAAATGTTAAGTACTTTCTATGTACACGTGTGCAACGTGCATTATTGCCGCTAGAAGCTAGTGGTTTTAATTATAAGTTTGGCGGTACGTTTGTATCCAACAATTTTCCCCCGTTTTATGATTGGGTATCTCTCTCTGGAAGCTTCAGATATCCATTTACATAGCACCTGATATCCTTTCACGCCGTACTACAGCTTTAATGATATTGAAATTAATGTACAAAATTAATACTACTCTCAAACATGCTATTTTGAGGTTAGTCTCCAATGATTCTTGTTTAAAGCAGTATACAAAAATCTGTTTGGCGAGCGTAAAACAATAAACGGTTGTATTTTTTACAAAATATTTTTAAAAGTTAAAAATATGTTTAAGAAACTGGAGAATATTTTAGATTGTTCTGAATTACTCATTTACTAGACATAGACTATGGCCTTAAACCTCCCAGTCTGAGAGGAGCCCCATGTTCCAACAATGGAACGATAAAAGGGTCGGAAAAAAAAGGGTTCAATTAAGAATAACGTTCATTTAATAATTATTACGTATAAGATATCCCGTCTACAACATAATGATGAAAATGTGATTCAAGTGTAACTTCGGCGACAAAAGAATTGAGATCTAAATGGATGCGAACTTCTGTAGATAATTCTAAAATTGTAATTAATACGAAAAATAACAGTTTTTAAATAATTTTTTCCCAAAAATTTGTAGTTTTTGCCACAAAAAAAAAATTAATACATTTGATAATATCTTTAGACAGTCAATTATTTACACGAAACATTTATTTAACTTACAATATAAATCAATCCCAACACTTCCTTAAGTATCATCATTTCAACCCAGGGACGTCCACCGTTGGGCATGAACCTCAAATAAACATCGCCACAAAATCAGTCTTTTTTTAGCTGTATTGATACCCGCCGCCCTTACTAAGTAGACAATACTCTTTCATGATCTATACAAAAATAAATATATACAATTACATTAAAATCAGAGCGAACATATCTATTCAGCCCTTGAAAATATTGAAATGAAAGCCTACGAAGGGATTATTGGTAATAATAATACGCAAACTCACGATGCGCCAAACAACCGTGAAATTACGACTGGGACTTAGCCTCTGTTATAATAACGTTTTCATATGAGTTATGCGAATTCTCGTGACGTACAGGGAATCACATGAAGAATATTAATAGTGTATACATACATGTGTATGTTATATCTCAATAAATGTTAATATACATTTATGGTTCCATCTAGTTATTCATAAATTGGGTATCACGTTTTCGAGACATATAATCATTACAAATACTGTCGACTCCTTTAAGATATGAAAAACAAATCATATCAACATTTAGACTGTGTATCACTAATTGGTATTGGAGAATTGACTCAAGTGAATTTATATTCTAGATCTTTCTAGAACAAAAAGGAGCAAATTCGTTCCAAGCCGTTCAATTCATTAACATCTAACTACAGCATAATGAGCGTCATTTTGCACTTTCATAGAGGGCTTTTGCCTTTAAGCCCCGCGCTGGGCATGCGGGTTGGGGATAAATTTACCTAGTTCTGCGGTAAATTCAAACATGACACTGATTGCAAGTGGAATGCACAATTTCTAGACGACAAAGCGTTAATAAACTGAGTTAACGCTATTAACTCATTGCATTCAGAGCACGTTTAAGCACTGAGGAGGCAAAGTAATCATCAGCGGGGGGCCATTATGAGCAAATTAAGCTCATTCCGCCAGAACTAAGATCTACTGGCACATACATTGTAGTTTTCTTTAATAACTAACCATTATATGTCTGGAACGCAAAGTCCTAGTGCAGAGTAATAAAGGGTTGTAAATGTATGTACTAACTAATAACCATTATAAAAAACGCCAGCAACATTGACAACTCATGTAAAAAAACATACCGACATTATTAAAAAAAAACTCAATATGATGTTTTTCTATTCTGTTTATTATTTTAATGAACATACATATATAATGTCAGCTTATTTCTCATAGGGGTAGAGGGACACTGAGGACATCCACGCGCTATGGTCCCGAGAAATGTCTTTATGCCCCTCTACTTTCAATAGAGTTATCATATATGCTCGTTTATTATGGGAACGTTTGACCTAGCCTTCTTGCAGTGCTTTTGATCTGAATGACCAAGGAATACACATCGCTAACAAAGTATTTAAATAGTCAAAATAAACATTATGATTTAAAAAGTATTTTAATTGTACATATTATTGTCACGTAAGTACATTCTTTATGTAAGGATTCCTTCTACGTAAAATACGATGTGATTATGAAGACCGTGAGAATGTATCCGATTAGACATCTAATATCCAGACCGTATTAAACAAAACTACCTAATGCTTCCCAATCACACTGTGCAATAAGACTGAACTAAGAAAAACTAGATCGCATTAAACTTGTTCAAGTCAGTTACATCTGCAACGCAACCTCGTACAATGTAACTAGTTATGTAGACGCTTTAATTACCGCTAGCGTACATCATGGTGTCTGGCAGAACGAATTAATAGTAAGATAGTGTCCACGTTTATTAGTTGGGTATTACATTCCTCTGCCTATCCCTTCGGGAATTACAGGCGTGACATTACGTTTTGTTATAGTGCCCACGTTTTATATTGCAGGAAAATGAAGAAAAATAGTAACACAGGACGTTTCAGAAATACTATGTTCAAAAGCTAAACAGATCTGGAGTCATGAAGAACAGACAGCTGATAATATATATTATAGTCTTATGTTATATAATATATGGGTTTAATAGTTGAAATAAACATATCTGATCCTGATCACATAAATATTTAGTACTGGCTAGGAATCGAACCCACAACCTTCGGTTCAGCTAGCTATTGTGAACTTCATCCACATTTTGTGTTTCGAAATCACAACTATGTATCTATAACATTTTATGTTAAAACACCAAATCCGATTTAATTTCATTCCGAGATTAAAAAAGGTTTAGCGCGTAATAAGGAACCAATTAACAAAATTTTACGTTGTCATTATTATCGAAATATTAATATTGAATGCATGAAACTTTACCTAATATCACAATAGTCAATAAGATAA
>DWDU01001432.1:0-14672 GCA_018245575.1 Jemadia suekentonmiller
GGTAAGCGGTCATGAAAAATCTCGGATAGGCCCGTAACTATTCGGGCTATCCAAGAAAAACATGCGTGGATTAATATAAAAAACTTGTTTTGTTAAAGATTAAATTGACTCGGTGGTCAACTGAATCTTTAACTAAAGACAACACAGACATAACACAATGAAAAAATAGATAAGATGAGCCATGCGTGCTATTACTGTACGGGCCAACGCGAACTAAATCTGTTGCCAATCTATTTTAAATCTAATAGGAATCTTTATCAAATACCGGAATAGAAGTCTTGCAAACAATCCAAATAAATGGTATGATTAGTAAAGAGTGAAGGCAGTCTGTACTTGACTTAAAGATCAGTAGATCTAAAATTCAACCTTGGAACTTGCCAATTGCGTAAAATTAAATAAATATCTTTCAGATGTATATAATTGAGTATTTATCATTGTCCAGCTGATTTTACTATTGAATGCTCATAGGCAAGTTATCTATTATTATTATTTAGAAAATTTCTATCGGCATGTTCACGGATACATTATTGATCGATCGTGAAATTCTATTATTAAAATTAAAATACCTTCGTTAGGGTTCTCCAGAACCAGCACGTCGTGGACGTCGACTCCAGACTTGGGGGCCAACGACAACGACTCCACAACAGCCGTCACGGTCAGCCTGAAACTACCAAAACGTCGGCTCACGGGTCCATTGACTGCCTTGGACACAGGACAAAATACCAGCACCACGAGTATGATTTATGAACGCAGATATATCTCGATGAATTATGGTTTACCTTTATCTTGCACTCAATGAAACTTTGGCATTAGTTTAGAATCTTGAAATACACAAGCCGTCTTTGTAACATTAGTATGATATATTGTTTAGTACAGTTTCAAGACTTATTCTTTTTGCACTGCTTGTTGTGTATGTCGGTTAATATTATTTCCGTATGTACACAGCCCCAGAGACAGTGGTTCAGGTGCGACGGCCGTCACCATCACCACCGCGCGCCACAGCAACGCCTATCATTATTAGCAAAAATGACTCCCTAGCAGAACGAGTTAGGAAGGTAAGCTGGAAAATCATCAAACATTATTTGCACACACATTTATGTCATACCATGCCTTTTATGGAATCTTAAAAAAAATGTCCTAATAAATGTTATAATTTTGTTTCCTGATCTAAAAAAAGTCAATAACAGTGTTTAAGTACATGATAATATCATAATATATGGTACATATAAATTAATGTGTAATAATTATGTGTAACGGTGTTAGACTATAACCCGTGAAATACAGTGTTTAAAATAAACCAAAGGTCACCATCAAAGTTAGTATTTGGCAAGGCTCGAGACGTAACACGCAGCTAATTGAGGAAATGTCCCATTGACCCATTCTTGAAGATCCTTTTATAACTGGCAAGCTTCTTATAGATATTAGTATTTTCTTACAGGTAGTAACTTATGTTTTTCACAACGAGTTATTTGTACACAAAAATGTATTTCAGATGAACCTAATAAAATCCCAAAGCAGTTTTGAAAAAGAATCTAGCGTTGAAAAAGAAAAAGAACGACGGAGTGCGTCAAGAAGTAAAGAAGAAGAAAAACTCAATCGGGTTAAAGAAGAGAAGACATCTACTAAAGATGACGTCAACTTTCTTATGCAGGTGTAATATTTTTTGCGATTTTGATGCAAAGCTTAAATAATTTTTTATTGTTCATTCACATCATCATATCATCAGCCTCCTTTCATTGCTGGACGTACGCCTCACCCTGGACGCTTTATACGTAACATCACGCCTGTAATCCCCGAAGAGGTAGAGAGGCAGAGGAGTGTAATACACTCCTTCATTTCATCAGTTACGTTTACGTCCCACTGTGGAATAGTTGGTGGGCCTATTGCCATAAACCGGGCACATTTCCAAACTCCGAGCCACTACAAGAAAATATAAATTTAAAATATCCAGTACTGATTGTCCGACTCGGGATTTGTACCCAGGATCTCCCGATCGGCAATTGTGCTTGCATCCAACACGACTAACAAGGAAGTCAATTTCAGAATTTTTATTTAGTTTTTGCCTATAATCCCCGCGCAAGGAATCGAAGAGCATAGCTTCTACTGTCTATGCTATTGCTCTTTTGCAGACAGAGCATTTCGCAGTACCTAAGTAGATTGGACTTCATCGTAATCAGCCCCAGTCATGAAACTTTACTAACAGACGCCATTTATTATGACGAAAATTTTGAGTAACTAACAAAAGTCTGTATACAGGTGAAAAGTAACCGGAACGCCACAAATAAAGTGAAAGATACAAACTTGAAACCACCCTTACGAGGTGGTCCGTCTCGTGATAAAGAGGAGATATCAGACGATGAAAGCACAACGGGTACTACCACAACTGAAAACACGCTTGTTGACGCCAACGTTAAAGAATATCAGGTATGTTGTGCAATTTTTGATTGAACACTTATCTCGAGATTACATACGCTAATTCAACATAGATATGCTAGAAACAAAACTGTTTTAACGAAGTTAAAAATGTGTCCAAAATTCTATAATGGATTAATATGCCTGTACATGATTAAATATCTGCCGTCTTAACTCATTTTTTGGAATGACCCGTAAACCCGTAATAGACGGACCTCATGAACGACTTCGTATACGTCCGAAACTAATCGGGCTATCCCGAAAAAACATACGTAAGTAAGTTGGCACATATAACGTATTTAATCATCCATATAAACACTCACGAAACGTTTAATATATGTAGTATACGAGTATGTACATTTCAAATAAACTTCGTTATAGTGTGGCTGCCCTTTTTTCAGGATCAAATAGAAAGCCTTAAACAAGAAGTAGATTTCCTGAAAAAACGATGTGAAAGAGTCGAAAAAGAGAAAAGTGATATTTTGCTCAGGAGGCTAGCAAATATCGACACTGTAAATAAATACAGTACTGGAAGATCTTCGGAGGTCTTAAAACTACAACAGAAGGTCAACGAGCTCACGTCGCAAAATGAAGACCTAAAAGATGAGAAAAAACATCTCGCTTTAAAAGTGAAAGAGGTTGAATCTGAATTAGAAGTAAGTGCAATTGTAGTGTATATGTATAATCTCTAAGAACAAGTGTGAAAAATATCTCTGTACGAGGTTACCTATTGGGAGTATATACTTAGAAATATATTTTTTTATATATATATTTTAGTCCCGCCCATCAGTAGAAGCACAAACACGGCAAATAGAACAGCTGCGTGCTAAACTGTTAGCAGCAGAAACCCTTTGTGAAGAACTAATGGATGAAAACGAAGACATGAAGAAGGAACTACGGGACCTCGAAGAGGAAATCGAAGAGATGCAGGATAACTTTAGGTATGTAAAATGCTTAAAACTTGAGTTCACCGCACTCATTTTACAACTTTTTACTGATATGTAACTATTTTCCAGAGAGGACCAAGCAGACGAATATTCATCACTTCGTAGAGAATTGGAACAGAAAATAAAAGACTGTAGAGTCCTGTCTTTCAAGCTGAAAAAGACAGAGAGGAAAGCTGATCAGCTAGAGACGGAGAAAGCTGATCAAGAAAAGAAATTATTAGAGGTAAATTGGAGACATGAGACAAACAGAACTGGATCACAATTCCATTTAAGAAAGCAGCTAGTTAAATAGTAGCTGTTGCTGTACGTAGTGTAAATTCATAACTGTTACCTTCTAATTTTTACATGAAATATAATAAAGAACAAGACAGTGTTTGGATCAATCTATTTTTGGTAACAACTTCGGGAGAGAGCGTAAAAAATAGCTAATTGTATAAATTCGCTTCTAATTGAAATTTTGTAGATAGTAGGTGGGGCGGAGGGTATGCAACGCGAAAACAGGATTAAGGAGTTGGAGCAGGAAGTATCACGTTCTACGGAAGTAGCACTGAGATTGCAAAGAGAACTAGCTGAGGCAAACTCCAAATTAGCAGCAGCTTCTGGGGCGCCACCTGCCAATCTTGGCAAACAGCTCACTCCTGGAGAGAGGGTACGTTAATATTAATGATACTCTAAACGTTTCTAGAAGTGGTTAAGGAAATAAATGAAGCAATTGTCAAGTATAATTTAAAACATCCATTTTGCCATTTTTCAAATGAGTACAATTTGTATTACAGCAAAAGATATCACGATCTTCCCTCACCCGGGGAGGAAGCCAAGAGGATCCAGCTCAACTTTTGCGCGACCTGCAAGACTCACTGGAGCGTGAAGCCGATCTACGTGAACAACTGCGCAACGCTGAAGAAGAGGTACGTTTATTATATGCTTTCCACAAAACTACGAGTACTAATTGTATGATACGCCAAGAAACTGATCGCCAAAGGATCAGAGTTAACTATTTCACGATATACATAATTTAACTACTAAAGCTACATGTATTCATATATTTGCATACGCCTTATATAACGCTTATTCAAATTACTTACGCATTGTAGAATTAACTATTAAAAATCTTTTACTTTCTGTAAATGAATTTAATGACTATTCTATGATCGATACTATTTCTATTCAATATTTCAAATATAATACACAATATGTTAAAAACTGTATCAAAAATTAGAGCAAGTGGTTTACCACTCTATCGTAATAAATTATCTCTATAAAAAGTGTTATATCTGGCCACAAAAATGAAACTGCATTAGTGTGCAGCCTTTTACCTGTTCCGTAATGTCTTTGTTTTCAACTCGGCTAATTCGCCTCGAGAACGATTCCATTTAATGGGGCATCAGCTGTCACCGTACGGTAAATTGGCATGGTTCCAGTCTCCGATTCAACATCCAGACGTAAATATAATACATTGTAAGCAAAACCCACATAAGATGTTACGTATTCAAATAAATGTCTTAAACAATGTATTTTTCCAAGACCAAAACTAAAAAATCAATCTCCATAATTTACAATGATTTTATGTCCAAACAGGCAAATCGATATCGCCAACGCTTTGGGGGCAGAAGAATACCTCCGCCTCCGAAAGTTGCATCGCCTGCATCCCCTCATCATATTCCATCCAAACCTACTGCCAATGCTTTTGAAAATCAATCTGCTCAAAAAATACTTGAAATGCAACTCATGTTAGAAAAAAAACTAGCATCTTTAGATTTAAATAAACTCTCTATTGGTATAAACCAAATCGTACAATCTCCCCAAGATCATATTCTCTTTTATTCTCAAGGATCACAAGCAGATCTTATATTTGTCCAAGACATTGCTATAGACACAAGAAAAATAACTTTAGATTCAAATATTCAATGTAAATCAGAAACATTAGAAATATTTACGCAAACTGATGTCGCCTTTAAAAAAAACAAGAATATTCAAACTGATTACTTAAAATCTAATTGTCATATTCAGACAGACAAAATTAAATTAAGGAATGCCAGTGTACAGACGGCGGCTAAGCTTTGCAACAACAAATGTTCCCAGGCAGAAAATACCTTTAAAATAAAAACAGATGCATCTACTGAAACTACAATTACTAATGCAAACTATGGCAACGAACAACTTGACGATATAAAAATCAAGTATCAAAGTATCGCAAACGAAACGCCAGTAAATACAGATGCTAGTAACAGATCTTCTAGAGAGTCCGACAGCCCCCCGCTTTCATCGGAAAAACCAACTGCCTCTAACCATTACACTTTTCCTTTCGCTTCCTTGTTCAATTCGTTGGCAGTAAGGTTACCGATTGTAGGTACATAATCATTTTGCCCCAATTTAAATCCGTGTTGTTTCTAAAGACACTTATGTCCTTAACAAACCTAGTAAAACGTCTAGTTTAGATCAATTGCATTGTGAAAAATAGACTTATCACTAACGAATATTTTCAGGCAAATAACTTGCGTAAAACAGCGTCAAGAGTCGAGGACGACAATGAGTCCTTGCTTCTACAGCTGAAGAAAATGGCTACCAAAGCCAGAAGTACGTCAAACTAATTATGTTATTGAAAATCCATTCAGTTTGTGTACCCCGATCCTTACGTCACTTCTCTTGCATTGTACTTTATAACACCATTGACGATATTATACTCCATAACCAATTCGCAACTATTCCTTATTCTTTTAAAATTGCGACGATCTCACTAACATGCTTTTGCCTCAGTACGAAGTTTCATTTTGTATATAGATATTCGAGCAGGCGTATTTTTCTGTGGTAGCCATTTTCTACAGTTCAGTTTAAGACCTGGTACAAGAAAACAATTCTTCGATATGTATTTTTCTATTACTCACCTCTACATTGGTTTATTTAATAATTTTAATTATTACTTATTTTAACTAATATTTCCTAATAGGTATTGTAAAAATAACAGATTAATTATAACGCAATACTAAATGAATCCAATTGCTTTGTCTGCATCATAGATAATAAACCTACATTTTATAAGTATCACTACAAAAGTATTAAAATAATTACAGCTCGTAAATTATCACCAACACCACCCACAAACAGACTTGCAATTGAAGCACCCAATGAAAAAGATGAGGGAATTTCAGACGAGGAAGATCCAGCAGAATTACGACTATTACTCGAACTTAACGAACAGGTGATTTCAGCTACTTTATAAAATTAATCCCGATTTACACATTCAAAGATAATGAACATCAAATTTGTTTTAGGAGTCGGCAGTATTACGAAGAAAGGTAGAAGATCTGGAACAAGATAAAGAGTCTTTAGCAAAGCAAGTAAAAGAACTTACCGAAAAAATTGCCACTGCTACAAAAAATAATGCAAATACAACAGTTACTGTTCGGAGAAATATAAGCAAGACCAACAATTTAGCGGAAGAAAAACTAAAAGTATTAGACTCTTGTGACAACAATTGAAATTTTTGTTCATATTAATTTCATATTAATGACATTTTTAATTAATATGCAGGTTCTAGAAGATGAAATAGCCGAATTAAGAAAGAAACTAATTGAAAAAGAAAGAGATTGTGAAAGATTGCATGCGGAACTTAGCTTAGCACAGAAAAAACCCAAAGTTTCTTTAATTAAGAGCAAGTAAGTTAATGTGTAACTATATTATTATTGATGATATATTACACATAAAATACTACCTATTTAAACGTATCCATGCTTTTAGATCTTTAGATGGCGTAAGTGAACAACAAAATTTAGATCTGAGACGGCAACTTCAGTCTATTGAACAAGAAGCCAGTGTTTTACGAGCCAAAACGCAAACCTTAGAAGCAGATAATGAAAAGCTCCAGGCAGAAAATAAGAAGTTACAAGTAAATATAATTCATATTTACAAATAATACAATATCGACAAAAAACAAAATTTATTTTATTCTATTCAATGCATTGCGTATAGTATATTTTTACTATCCTGTATCGTGACAACCTCAGTGGTCGTGTTGGTTGTAAACGCGACTGCCGGACGTGGGGTTTTAGTTCAAATCACGGGGCGCCATTGGCACCATTGGTTATGCCTACTTTTGTGTTTCTAGTAATGGTTCGGAGTCTGTATATGTGCTCGGTGCATGGCAATAGGCTCACCATCTATCCCATAGTGACGTAAACGTAACTGGTGAACCGTGGGAGTGTACTGTACTCCTCTGCCTACCTCTTTAGGAATTACAGGCGTAAAGATACATTTATGTTACGTTATTATATCGTGACGTAATGTAATTTTAAATCAATTGTAACTTAATACTGATTTCTTTCTTTTAGCTATTGAAAAATGCTAAAACCTTAAAATCAGATAAGTCATTAGAGCAGACAACAAATAAAGTAAGCCAGTTAGAAACAGAACTAAAAGATGCTTTGGCTAAAATTAAAGAATTAGAAATTAATAAAGAGAAAGAAGAAAAAACTGAGAAGAAAGTTAGGTTTGGCGGAGACTCAACGAAAAAAGATGCAGAAAGCCTCAAATCAAAACAAGAAGAATTAGACAGATTAAAACTAAGTTATAGCAAGGTAAATTTAATTAACACTTTATATTTTGGCAATATTTTGGCAGGTATATACGAGTATGTATTGTATCATAATTGCATTTTTATAATAATCATGACAAAATTATATTATTATAGTTAGAAAAAGAAAAAAATAAAGTTCAAACAACACTTAAAGAATTAAAAGAAGATGCAATTAAGTCTTTTAAGCCAAGGACACCAAAGAAGCCTACTGATATCACTACCAAATTGCAAATGAAAAGAATGGTCGAGGAATTAGAAAATGAAATAGGTATTTTCTGCTTACTTTTTATTTCGTCAATTTCTGTAATATGTACATATGTATTTTAAATGTCATAAAATGGTTAAAAACAATTTCAGGTGAGTTGTATGTTATAATGAAGAACGCAGGTATGTCTTCTGAGGAAAATAATGCTAAAGAGCAACTAGAAAAAGACATTGAAGATCTTAGATCCAAGATGTCAAAGACTGAATCAGAATTAACTAATGAAAAGAATCGATTGCAAACTGAAATAGGAAAACTAAAGGACCTTAATAGTAAGCTAGATACTGATAATTCGTCCTTATCTAATAAAATAAAAGCACTTGAGACCGATTACAGTAAAGCTACAAATGAATGCAAATCTGTCAGTGAAGAAAAGAAAAGCTTAGAAACACAAATCGCCAAACTTAATGCTGACTTAAGTAAGTCTTTGATATTGTTAGAATATATTTGATATTTCATATGTCTCTATACAATTATCCACGAATATGTGTTTTATTAGCCATATTAATGGTTTTTATATACATTTAATCCATTATAATCACAGAAAAATCAACAACTCATCAAACAGCAATGTCAGACTGCATGAAAAAGATAGAAGACCTTAAAAAGGAAATGGATACCAAAGACAAAGAGATTGAAAAACTTAAAAAACAAGTTGAAAATATCACTAAAATGGAGCATGACAAAAATAAGCTTATTAAAGAGGTATTATAAACATTCAATACTGTATCTTAAAATAACAACGTTTACCCTATGAACATATATAATGATTAAAATATAATAAATATCTAATACCATCATTTGACTAGGTCGGAGATAAGACTAAAAAGATAGGTGAGCTAGAAAAAAAATTGAAAGAAACTGAAGACAAATGCAAACGAACCGAGAAACTTCTTGCTGCTCGCAAAGAAAAGCTTAGTAAAGTTGAAAAGGAGGTATGTTGTTTAATAAGCTGTAAAATATAAATAGTCTTACGAAATGCTACATATCATGTTAACTATTATAATATTTCATTTACGTAATTTTATTAATTTATAGTTGTAAGTAAATGCTCTCATACAATAATATTAAAAGTACATTTAATTATTCACTGACGTTAGCTGTTAGAAGAAAAAGAACAATTTGAAGCATTAGCAAATTCTCATAGACGGTTATCGACGGATTTCACTACAGAAAAGGAAGAATTACAGACGAAACTCCTAAAATCTGAAAGTATGGTTATTACTTTAGAATCAGATTTGAAGGAGTTAAAGTCTGAATTCGACAATAAAATAACAAACATGGAATCTACGATAGCCGCTAAAGATATTCATATAAAACAACTGGTATTTATGTTACTTTTTGTGGAACATATTACTCGCATGTTCCCCGTCACCGAATTTAAAATTACACCCCTGATTTCTTCTTTACTGTCATGCTTTTATAGGTTGAAATATATCAGTGTGAACCCCATTTTTAATACTAGTAAGTTCACGCATGCATTGCCTTTTAATTATGTTGATGAGTTTGGATGGATAAAATTGCATTATAAAATTGTTATATTTATTAAATACAATTTTATTTTAATATCACAACAATATACTCTTTTTAAGCTTTTAGTTACACATTTGTTTTAATAATTTACTTAAATAAACTTAGGAGGATGCACTGCGTGAAACATCTAATCAGAAATACGATGAAGCAATATCTTTAGTTGAAATGACTCAAATGAAAGATAAATGTGAAAAAATAACAAAGGATCTTCAAGATAAAGTCGATGAACTGACTACCTGTAAAGAAGAACTTAGTAAGATTGAAAAAGAATACTCCGCCTTAAAATCAGAAATCGTCCAACTTAAATCTGACTCTGTTAAAATTGAAAACGAAAAGAAAGACCTGGAGAATAAATTACAAACAGAAAAGAAAGAATCCAGTTATTGGGAAAGCAAAGCATCAGATTCTGATACTGATTTACAAGTATGTAATAGCTTAATACTTAGTCATATGCATTGTAAATTTACTTCATGTACTATTTTTATCGTTATCACTTAGAATTAATATATATAATTTATTACAGGCAGAACGGAAAAAGCTAGAACGTATACGAGTCGCGCATGACAAAGATATCAAAAATAAAGAGGCCGAGTTAGCAACATTAAAGGGAAAGCTAAAAGTATTAGAGCAAACGTCGGGTGCAGGAACCAAAAGAATGGCAGAACTTAAACAAGAATATGAAGAATCAGTTAAAAGTATGTATTGACATTAAAAAAAAATAACGTAAATATTAAAGATCACGTTAAAAATATACAAATTTTACAGAACTAGAACATTCGTTAGCAGTCGAAAAAGCTGAATATGATGAATTGACTGGAAAGTATGAAATGTTAGAGGAAGAACACGTCGTAACAAAGGCGCGGCTGACTGTTGAAAAAGAGCAGGCCCAAGGGTAAGTGTGACCAAAGTAATTAAACATGAAAAGTTTTCACTAAAATAGGAATTAAATTTTTTAAATTTCCTGAACCGTCATTATTTTATCAATTGTTATACTTTGCAGAGAACTTAAGCACGTGCAAAAAGAGCTTAATAACACGCTATCAGAATTGAAAGCTTTGCAAGAAAACTTTGAAACTCAGTCTACATCGTGGAACAAAGAGAAAACAGAAATGCAGGTAAAACTTTATTATTATTAAAAAATTGACGTATATTACACAATACACAATGAAGCTATGATTCATTTGAACGTTTACAGAAAACCGTACCTGATAATCAGAACTGAAAACAATAAGCTACTTAATAGAATAAATATTACTTATCCATATAGACTTCAGGTATGAAGAATCTATGGTATCGTCAAATTTCAGAACGAAATATCATCATTGCAAGATAGACTGTGCGGCGGCGGCTGGGAGGTGGAGCGCGCGCGGCTGACGGCGCGCCTCGAGCAGCGCGAGCGGGAGCACAAGGCCGCGGTGGACGCGCGCAACGTGCTGGAGCATCACAACGACCTCACTAAGAAAGAGGTTAGACAGTTCTAAACAGCAGCAGTATTATGTCCCCTACGAAGTCTTACTCACAAATATACTGTTACTCATTTATGTGTTAGTATTAGTGGTCACTACATCAACATCATCAGCCTGTTTCAGTTCACTGCTGGATACAGGCCTTCACGTAGGGTTTTTGGCCCATATTCGCCACCCTGGCTATGCAGGTTATGAATCGCAGAGCTACGCTTCTTTAAACCACAACTCCGCTGCCCACAGGCCACCAGGGCATTTAGCTTCCCTAAGCAGGCCGCGTCGGATTTGGTGCCTTTTTAAGTATCGTAGTATTCCGGCATGAGGTCGGAAATGTATTCTTTCTCTTCCCTATCGAATGTTCAATGTAATATATTTATTTTATGAAAAATCTTATTTTAAAAATTATTATTATAAACAAATGCGTAATGAATGAAGCGAAAATAATAAAGAATGTACTAATTGTATTAATAAAATATATCAAGCGAACTTGTAAAAACTTTTGCCGTGAGAAAGAAATGTATATTTACAGTTAGAAGAAGCTCGTCAAAAATTGGAAGACTATGAAAAAGTAAGCAAAGTGCACCGAACTTTGACAGCTGATAATGCTGAGTTGGAACGGGAACTAGCAGCGTTGAATGCTAGACTAGAGCAAGCAGACAAGGCTAGGAAGAACGAGGTCAATGATACCAAGATGAGATACGAGGCGCAGATGAACAGCATGCGGGATGAACTCAAGTCGCTTCATGTGCAGGTAACATTGATTTTATTAGTAGGTCAGTTAGCTCACACCGATTTTGCGATTACATAAATTCATATTTTTGATTTTTAAGTAAAACAAACGCACCTTAATCCTTCTCATTTTGAGAAGTGATCCGTGTACAACAATGAAAACATGAAAATGGTGATGACAATTAATGAAATTAAAATTCGTGTACTCAGAGTTCACGGAATTCAATTTACACGCCCATTACACCTTCAGGTATCGAGATTTAGACGAGAACGGGACAATTACAAGCAAATGCTAGATTCTGCTCAGAAATCTAATACACAAACAAAAGAAGGCGATAAAAATGCCAGAGCTCAACGAACATCCATATCTAGTGCTGATGAGGTTAGTACTAAATGTTTTCATCAATGTCAATGATTGTCATGGAGACGACCACAAAATTAAGGTATTATTACTACAAAGTATTTTAAAAATGTTCATCATTTATTGCCTGATGTCAAGCTATGAAAAATTTTGCATTTAATCTGAACTTAAAATTCAATATTAAAAACTAAAATTATTAGAACATGCCATAGAATTTCCCAATAGCTAACTTAGATAAAAAAAAGAATCAAAATATTCGTTACTTGTATAAACAAATGTTTGGTACCTACATTAACCCTTAGCTAAGAGATTAAGAATATCTATTACTCGCAGGAAGAATATCGAACCAAAGTCGCGGTGCTGGAACAACAGAACGCTTGCCTCGAGGACGAATTATGTGAAGCCAGATTATTGGCCTCCAAGCTTAATACCGAGTTGGTCAGCGAGCGGTCTTCGGCGGAGATTCGACTTGCAGAAATGCAGTCACGAGTTAATGAGGTAAATAGTTGTACACTAGAACTAATATAGGTTTTGAATTTAGTTACAATTCCTCATCACCATCATAAGCCTGTCTTAGTTCACTACTGGACATAGTCCTTCCCTGATGGCGTTTTTCCCATCATCATTATTTACAAATTGCAATTCTTTCTTCGTAAATTGTTTGGAATCGTATCTCTGCACTTTGCATTCGATAGTTACCTATCCATCAAGTCAACCTGTGCATAGCATATCATATCCATAGCAGAGCAGGCCGTGACCATAACGTGTATCTCCTTCATCCAATACACCTCTGTTCTGGTGCTGGAGCAACGTGGCTGGTACAGTGAAGTCATTTAGGTATTTCGATAGCGATGGAATTAAAACACTCGACCGGTTTATAAAACGATGTATATTGCACTGACAAATTAAATAAGGCATGGTAAAATGCAACCTCAGAGAACGCGGATGTCAATCAAACGAGGTGAAGTAAAACTCAAACGTCAATGTACAGGCCCATACAAAATCAAAACGAATTTCAAGGAATTTATATTGATGCCTTTCCGTAAGGACAGGTCTGCTGTTTAAAATAACATTAAAAATGAGATATTAAATTGACAGTACGAAGAGGAGCGTTTGCTGTCATCCGGACGAGCGCGGGTGGCGGGCCTGGCCACGAGGATGGAGCTGGCCTGGCACAAGGAGCGTGACGAGCAGCAGCGGCTGCTGCAGGAGACGTCGACACTCGCGCGCGATCTGCGACAAACTCTCTTCGAGGTACTTATTGCTTTTTTAATGAAAAGTGGATGTGGATAGTCTTACAATCTTTATGCCCTTTTTATATCTAAATTGAGTAAATGTTTTCTCGTATCATGTGACTAGGCTAAAACTACATTTGTATCAGTAAAGTTAAGCGAGTTCCCCCGGTATGATTCGATTGTGATTAATTGCTATATTAAATATTTTAAATGACAGTTCGGATAGCAATTACAAGGATATTACTTTTACTCATGGAAATTTAAAACCTCATACAAAATTGTACCAATATTTTTCGAAAAGTCGCATGCTTTAGCGCTCCAAAAATGGACTGAAAGAAAATTTATTCTATTTCATATTCAACACAGAAAAACATTCCAAAGCAAACTGTGGAGATTTGTCGTGACTTATTATTATTAAGTATTTCGCAAAGAGCGTTTAGTGAGATTAATGAGAAAGGTAAAAATTGGAATAATTTCAACATTAAACAGTTAATGTTCGACACCCACCGCCATTGGCTGGACACACTCATACATGTTATGTAATTAACAGATGGAACGCGAAAGAGATAAGGAGAGGTTAGACATGAAGAGACGAATAGATCAATTGAAGAGAACTACGGAAGAAGAAACGGAAGAAGCTAAGAAGAAGGTAATGACTAACTAGAAATTGTTTTTATTTTTAAATTAATGTAATGTTCACCTGTTTTCTGTGATGAACAGAGTGTAGGTACCTACTTGTTGTAAATATTTGGTGTAATTGGGTAAGTATTTGACGATTTGCTATTTCGTTGTCTGTTTAAGCATCAATTGACTGCCTCGTTGATCGTGTTGGTTGTAACAGCAACTACCGATCAGGAGGTCTTGGGTTCGATTCCCGGGTCGGGCACTACAAAAATTTTCTAATTTAGATTTTCTAGTAGTGATATGTGCCCGATGCATGGCAATGAATACGGGCGTGATGTTACTTTTTTAAATTATCTATTTGCAATTTTTGTTTTAAACAAATAAATATATAAATATCGGCGCCAGGTGACCGAGCTGCAGTGCGACCTGCTGGAGCTGCGCGACGCGCACGCCAAGCTGCGCACGGCCAACGAGAAGCTGCGGCGCGACAAGGAGCGCCACGACCGCGACCGCGTCCAGAACAAGCTGCTGGT
>DWDU01001433.1:0-14668 GCA_018245575.1 Jemadia suekentonmiller
GCTTGTTTAAAAGAGATTGCTTAAAGTATTGTAACTAGTATGACGCGAAATATTTAAAATATCTCAGGAATCAGGTGAGACCTATGTGAGGAATTCTGTCTCATCACTTTCACTGAGAAATAGGTAGCCAATTACTTTTACAAGCCCTATGGCAGCTTTAGTTGTACCTATCCGAGGTATCCCTAACGAGAAAAGGGCGTGGGGCATCCCTGACAATTACACCTTACTGTGTGACACAACACATTGTTTCAACATTAAAGTTTTCTGTCAGTCACTTTATTAATTTTTAAGTCAATAAAAAAAGGAATTTTAACTATACATAAATGTGAAACATCGTTTTTCTTGTGATCAGATTCATTCCAAGGATTTCTAATTCATATCGACATAAGCTAATTTCTTAGTATCCTATAATCATGATTGCATATTTTATGTTTAAAAACCTTTATAATGAAAAAGCTGAAAGCGAAAAATTCCTTCCATCAGTTTCGACGTCCGTGGCCGCAGCTTCAACAAGGCCCTCCACTGGTCGGATCCCCTGGCGTTCGGGCGCCGGGCCTACTTCGTCACCATGTCCAGACCTTCAGCGCTCACTGTGGACGCCGTGCAGCTGGACGACGAGGGCGTTTACAGGTGCCGAGTCGATTTCAAGAACTCTCCGACCAGGAATTTCCAAATACGACTCAATGTTGTGGGTAAGTGGAGTAGATTCTATTTTTCCGGCTTGACTTAACCATTGCATGCTCAGTGGTAATGTAAGTCATACCTTAGTAAATAAATACAATATAAAATGGGGGGTATATTAGCAAGGACGACTTTGAGGTGATACTTTTCTGTTTTATTCACTCATAATAATTATATGGTCAGAATTATGTATCATGAAAAATGTTGCTGGATGTAAATGGTATATTTGTATTTTTATGATACTTATATAAATACATACATTTTATTATGATTTAACTTTTATTGAGCAACCCCAGAGACAGATAACTGTCTGATTTAGAAAATAACATAAAAATACGGAAAATAGTCTATAGCAACAGGGTCATCACCCATTCCATAGTGGGACGTAGACGTAACTGGTGAACTGTGGGAGTCTACTACACTCTTCTGCTTATCTTTTCGGGGATTGTAGGCGTGACGTTACGTTTTATAAAACAGAAAAAAATAACAAATTAACAATTCAAATAACCCAAACATTCTAAAATATATCCACTCATTCGCAAACAGGTCACAATTAAGCCATGCGTCCAGGAGAGCATGACATCCAGTTATGTAATAAATGTTTCTTCCACAGTCCCGCCGCATCAGCTGCTCCTGTATGACGAAGCGGGACGCGACGTGGCAGGAGTGGTGGGACCACTGGAAGAAGGAGGCAACTTCACTTTACTTTGCGAACTTCGAGGCGGTGAGTAAAATTTTTTTACACAGCAAAACACAGCTCTCCTTTAGGAGACGTTTATAATTTGTTTTCACTATCAATGTTTTTCATCTTCAAAATTCCTGATAAATTTTTGTTTTTATAATGGCGACTGAAATTTCTTAATGGCTGGACATTATCTGTTATCTTTAAAGACTAAATAAAAACAATTTCTGCTGTATTTACACCTCTAGTTATATTTATTTCACAATTTGCCTCTTCCGTTAATTTATACTTCATATGACATATTTGTATTTAAAATTCGAACACATGATGAATATTAATGTAGTAGTAAATCTGAGTTCCTGTGCAGGATATTCGAAAATTTCAAATAAAGAATACAGAAACGTAAAGCGAGTTTCTACTTACAGTTAATGTACATGACAATCGCAGGTTGAAACGAGCATGAGAAATAGCGCGCGTTTTGTACCGGAAGCGTCATTTGTAACGTTAATAGTCGTGCGAGCGACTCTCGATACGATCTAATACGCCAGATCGTGTGTGTGTGTTTTTTTTTACCTTGAAACTTACTTACGTAGAGAAGTTCAGCGTTGTAAAATTTTGAACTATTATTTTTTGTACTTTGTAACGTAAGAATTATATCCAAGATTTTATTGGGCACATTCTTGTCATTATTCATGTAACTCTAAATGTTAACATTTACAACTGCGGGCTTAGTTTTTTTGGTTTTGTGCTAAATGTAACATCACGCCTGTAATCCACGAAGAGGTAGGCAGAGGATTGTAACACACAACCACTGTTAACCAGTTACGTTCATATCCCACTATGGAATAGGTGGTGAGTTATTGCCATACACCGGCCACGTATATAAACTCCGAGCCACTAGTAGAAAATCTAAGTTAGAAAATCCAGTAGCGTCCGACCCGAGATTTGAATCCAGGACCAATCGACAGTCGCACAATCAACGAGGCAGTGAACACGACATGGATATCTCTTAAAACTAAACGAATATCATAAAAAAAATACTCGAAAACAACGAGCAGATTACGACAAACGATGAATGGTCCTCACTTCATTATAAGCGTCATCCGTGACGTCGGTACACGGGTAAATGTCATATGTACACGTGCACGGTACACGTGACGTCGGTGCACGGGTAAATGTCATATGTACACGTGCGAAGGATCCAACGTACGCCCTGTTTCCGTAATCTTGGTTCTGTTCCTTAGAAACACTTGAACGATTACGATGAAGTGTCTTCAACGTGGGATTCTTTAAATAATCCGCTTAGAATCTTAAACGAACATTAAATGTTTATCTGTATTTATATAAATTGACCGCCTCGTTGGCCTACGTTATTAATCGAGAGATCCTGGATTCGATTCTCGGTTCGGCCAAAGTATTCTTGGATTTGTCAAGTTTACATTTTCAGTACTGTCTCGGAGTCGAGACTTGTGCCAGAATATTAATAGCCTAACCCCCTATTTCATGGGACATCTGACGTAACATATTAATTGTGGAAGTGTACTGCACATCTCTGCTTACCAGGAGTAAACGCGGGCGTGATGTTATGTACGTGTGAGACGTATTTACTGTGTAAATCGCTCGTCTGTAGCGTTTACTGGAGTGCTTCCTTTGTGTCTCGCCGCTGTGACTAATGTTATGTGCGCTGGAAAATGTACCTCCTACGATGTTACTAGTCTATGTTTTGTATACCGCATGTGTTAAACTTATATGTACCCATCTACAACTATAGTGACACTTCCTGTATGGTAATATCGATACTTACCGCCTATTCCATATTCGGATGTAAACGTAACTAACCAAATCTTATTTCTAACCTAATCTTATTTCTGGTTTTGAAAAGGTTAATTTTTATAAAATAATTCCTATACATAAAATGAATGATATACAAATCTGGGGCAACAATTAGTCCAGCATAACTGGGTCTGAACAACTAATATGTTCTTTTAAAAATACCTTTATAGTAGAAGAGTTTATATTATAATATAAGTATTATACTAAATACGTACAGGTAAAACATAAAAATATCCTACATAAAAAAAGAATGACAACAGACGATGTACCGATAACGATGTACCCCACTTTTCTTAGTAACGTCGCGTGCGTATCTTATTTTAGGTCAGAAAACACTGGTAAACTCTACCGTTCCTAAATCGACTGATCTTATCAAACTCACAAACCTCTGGCCGGGAAGCTTTACGTTTTCATACTAATATCAGTAAATGTCTCTTTAGATTAAACCTCATTATTATGTAGACATGTTGAACTGTTTCTTTTTTGGATTTTTCTTACTGTTATTATATCTTCAATACAGGGTCATACGAAGTAAGCAGAGAGTGCCGAGTGAAAAATAACTCTATACAAACCTGACTCGTCATGTTTACATTCATCCGTTTATCACCGCGCGTGCTATTCCGCAGACTTCTAACTCCCCCATCAGCCAGAATCCCACCGAATTATCTTGAATACTAATAAATTAGAGGCCATTATATTGCGTCAGTATACAACCTCATAATTGCGTGACCTTAGCCACTCAGGGCAATTTACAACCAAAAAAAAAAAACAATAAGACCCTAGCACTTTTGAGGTTCTCCATGAAAAATTCTCGCCAACGAACCGCTAAACAGTAAAAAAAGGATGACAAATCTCTAACTGTCCGTGTCGTCTCCATCTCCTTGAAAAATGGTTCTTACACTTGATGACTTTCACGATGGCACCACAGCCAAGGGATTTTGCACTGTACGCCCTAAAAGATAGAAATCCCGGGATGAGCACTCGAGGAGTGAAACTCCTATAGTAGGGATAAATAAGGATATATGGAACGCCGGTATATCATTTTATTCCATTACCGAGTTTAGAACATTAAGCGCTATTGTCCGGTTAATCTGTATGAATGACTGCAGATAACGGCAAGGGTTAGGGCCCAAATAAACATTGCTAAATTTGGTGGGTGGACAGGTACATTGTTCTTCGCGGAATTGTATAGGGAAGCCTTAACGTGACGGTCCTTTAGAAAAATCGGAAAGTATATGTTGAATGGCCCGTTGGTGCAGTGGTTAGCGAACCTGACTGTTGCGCCGGGGGTCGTGGGTTCGGTTCCCACCCAGAATAAATGCATATTTGTGATGAGCACAAGTAGTTGTTCTGTGTTTGGGGGTAAAAATAAAAAAGTATCTATTTAAGTATATATTTATATGTATATATGTGGTTTATCAGCCGCCTGGTTACCATACCACAAGCTCTCTTGACGCTTACTATGGGATCAGATGGCCGTGTGTGGAAAAGTCCCAAGATATTATTATTATTATAGAAAGCTAAGTATATGATGTAAGGGAGAGAAGTGTTTCGTGAAAATCTATGAATATATTTAGCGCACTTAGCATCCATTCCTTAGTATTGGTTAATTAATACCAGATCGTCTAACTTCGAAAAATGATGTTATTCTAAGGAAAAGACAACGCAACAGTTTCTTTACATGTTTTGTATATACACACTCATAATATAACGCCTGTATTTTCCTGAAAGGACAGGCAGAAGACTACGGCCCTACCGTTTTTCATCAGTTTGCGATAAATTGATTAAAGCGAACAAGACTATAGTTATAGGTAGAGATGAGCACATATGGAATACTATAGGTACTTGTATATGGCACGTATAAGCAGTTCCTCATTTACTGCTACTCATTTATTCATTCAATACGTCTGCAGCTGTCAGCGCTGAGTCGGCTCGTTCAGACGGCTCATTGGGGTCTCTATAAATTCAATTCGCGCGATACAAATTTAAAGAGAGCATCTGATAGTGATGAGATTATCCATCTAGGGTGAACGTTCGTCCAATAATTTGATGTTTCAGAACGTTATTTCTAATCAATCGTTAGTTGTGTGGTTAAAGAAACAAATAATAGTCCGTTTTGCACCTAATTTTGATCTTTATCAACCACGACGGTGGTTTTGGTAATTGAACGAGTAGAATTCATATAGTCAATTTTCACCAAAACAGAGTTCTCTTTCTCTGTCTGTATCTCTTTCAGGAGAGAATAATTAGAGGCAAAATACGTGCAAATACAATAAACGCCATAGACGAACTGTATGTTTATTCATCACGTTTTCGTGCAAGTTACTTCGGCGATATTCATAAAAATTAAACAGTCTCCGATAACTCGCCACCGAGCTCGTCTCAGCTCTTCGCGTCCAGCCGCTGCGGGCCACTGCATATATCCTCACTCCACCAGCCGGACGGCTCCGATTCGTGCTATTGGAATGGATTGTGTCCAGCAATCGGCAGGAAAAGATTAATGACGATGAAATAGATACCTCAAATCACAGGATTAGGTGTATTTTAATTGGATACTAAACAGTTACAAAATGAGATGCCATTGCTCATACACTCATAGAACATTGAATGCCAAATATCCCTGTCCCTACAGACTTGGCGTACGTCTTCTCCAGTCATCTCTCTATATACGCGCGCGGTAATTTCCTTAGGGTATAATAATACTGTCCGTGTCGGAACGGAGTCAGGATACATCCGCCGATACCGCGCTGAGATGCAGGGTGTCTTAAGAGGCGACTAAACACGGCGCCGACAGATCGCGGTGTGGCGCGGTCTGCCCAGACACAGGTAAATGTCCTAAACGCCTATCGGCACCAGCATAAGGTTGCGAGAACTTGTGCTTTGCGAACCCGTTGGCAAACCTGCATGCCCACCGTGGGGATTATAGACATAACCCCTCAGGGGATGGCTGTGTCCAGCTGTGGACTGCGATAGACTGATGATAATAATTATAATAATAATTAATTTTTAAAAGCGAGGCGCACAAATGAAGATATATGAGTTCTACTTTCGTTTTAAGAGAATGGAGCTGTCTACAACAATTAGTCACAAAAATAAATATTCATCGAATCCTTTGAATAAATTATTAATATACATATATACCTATAATAATAGCAAAGAAAATTTCATAAATATTTAACCTCGTTGAAAACCTCCTACAGACCGCTTGGGTCTCAGTGAGCACCTAGATATTACAAATACATATAAATATTTATCAATATCATTTATCAAATACGGACGGATATTGCCAGGGAATAAATTTTCTCTCTTACAAAATAAATTGTCCGTACGTTTTAATTTCTATAGATCTATATCTATATCGTAATGTTAGGGATATTTGGTACTCTTGGCTTTTTAATGAGGGCCTTATGTAACCTAACGTAACGTAACGTCACGTAGCGTGACGTAACGTAAATGAGGGACCTACCACGACAAGATAACAACATCACGCCTGTATTTCTCCCATGAGGTGGGCGAAGTACTGGCAGTAGTCAGTGCTACAGAAAAACGGATGTCATGTATGCAGAACCTGGAGCAATGACGAAAATGAATATATATTTTCAAAAGCTTTTGTGATAGATAAATAATGTGGTATAGTTGGTATAGTATTATTACGGAATCAGTAAAAGAGCATAATTATATCAACATGGTAGGCTCCAAACTCAGCCACTATCAGAAACTTCATCTCGACCCGGTATTTGAACCCGGACGTCTTGATCAGCAATCGCGCTACCGACCACTCGACCAACCAGACAGTCAATAAAATATAATATTAAAATATTATTATGCACCAACTGACTTGAATATTACGTTCCCTAGATATAGTACTCAAATAGAATGGGTCAAAGCAAATGCAATTCTAGCTGCGTTTGTGTCGTGGGGGCTAATTAGGTGAAAGCTATCCAAGTACTCTTACGTACATAATTAAATATTCCAACATTTATGTAACTGGTATTTAGGTCGTCGCAGACCGGGTTATATATTAACATACTGTGCTATAATATATAGTGAACTAACGCAGACATTAGCTACGTGCTAGTGTATCTTTGCGGTCATTAGCTGCGTAAAAATGTCTTATTCTACCGGAACGCTAATGCACCGGTGACCTAGCGGCTTAAGATCCAGGCCTTCAAATCCTGGCGCGCATGTCTTTACGAACGTGAGTTTTATGATTAGATATCGCTAGTTATAACGGCGAAGAAAACATCGTGAGGAATCTTACACACTTTAGAGGTCATAAAACAGTGTTCTCTAAGGCCTGTAAAGTCTACCAACCCGCACTTGGCCAGAGTGGCAAATAATAAATAACAGAATAACTTCTACATACAATGTAAAATAACTTAATCGAATTTGTAATTGTACGTTCGTTCAAGTATCTCTTTCCATTCGTAGCGTACTTGTATCGGGCGCTATAATTTAAATATTTCTTAATAGAATAGAATTGGGCTTAAACGAATCTGTTCATATGATCTATTCGAGTAGGTACATACCGCTAAAGAAATATGTAAAAAAAGGGCCAAGTTCCTATCCAAAACTTTCGGCCTCTTAAGTAACCTCAGCTTAGTACTCAAACTGAGATCTTACATTAGACCATATTCTGTTTACAATTTTATGGACGTACGTAACATCGCGGCTGTAATCCCCAAGGGAGTAGGCAGAGGAGTGTAGTACACTCCCACTTTTCACCAGTTAGGCTTATGTTCCTCTATGGAATAGGTGGTGAGCCTATTGCCATACATCGGGCACAAATTCAGACTCCGAACTATTCCAAGTAAAACTATATACGAAAAATTCAATGGTGATCGACCCGGGATTTGAACCCAGGACCTCTCGATCGGCAGTCGCGCTTGCAACCAACAGGACAATGAGACAGTCAACAATTTAAAGCAAGAGTCAAGTGTACAATTTTTCTGTAAACAAATTCCAAGCAATTTTTATTTCTGTCGTGAATCAGTTGTTAACACAACAATTAATGATTCGGTCTGAATAGATGTATTCAATTTTTATTGTATTCAATTAATGAAACAATGGAATCAATTTTTATTGTATTCAATAAAGTTAATTTGCACTCGTGCAGTCCTTTCAGCATTTTAATACTGGTAATTGAATTAAATTTTACTAACTGGACGGACTAATATTAACACATTCAGTTCTACATTCCTAATTGAGATTGGCTGCAGAAGTTCTTGTGTGCGTGCAGATACTTGTAAATAATGGATAATCATTAGCTACTTTTTTTAAAGGAATACAGAAATAGACAGAGACATAGAAACAGACAGAAACAGAAATAGACAGAGACATATAGAAATAGACAGAACCAGTACATGTACTATTGTTTGAATTAACCGAATATTCGAATGCCGATTCCATTCCGGTACGCATACGTATGGGGACTCTCACGTAAGTTACAAACGACGTATCGATTTTGCGTATGCAGCCGGTTCGCGTATCGTTATGTACGAATGCACCATTAGGGAGTTCGAGTTTGTGTTTTCAGTCGTACCTACTGATGTTCTCAATAAGTTCTTTTTAAAGATTTCTTGTTTCATTGGCAATCTGATAACAGTCTCTTCGAAATGAAGAATATTTCTATGTATATTTTTTACATTTTTTTACATTTGTACGCTCGAAGGTCTAAAAACACAAATCTGACTGTCTTTGTAAAATATTTATTTTTAGGTAGTGACTATCGTTTGTGCAAATAATTTCTTATAATGTAATATGCAAAATTTAATTCTGTCACTCTTGGCAAAATACTTATTTCATTGGAGCTCGTGAACAATTTGCCAAGTCAAGGAAGCTGCATGCGTTTGGATGGTGACAAATTTGTAAGACACAACTATCGATAAAAAATTTAATATTCTTAAATAAGATGCCATCTTAGCGTGACTGAGAAAATTCTTCAGATACATATTTTATATAACCAGAGCTTTATAAGTGAAGTTTATTTCCAAAAAAATTAAAACATTGTAAATTTACATCAACAATGTGTTTCACAATGTGCCTACCTCTTCGGGGATTACAGGCGTGATGTTACGTTTTTTTTTTTTTTATGTGTTTCACACTTCCCTTACAATCGACAACTAACCATCTAAAACACAGGGACTTTCAAACATTGCCTAGAAAAAAAATTACAAATAGATTCGTCTCCACTCCTTCCCTTTCTAAGGGCTGTGTAAACGTTCCAACTCCGGGGCGCAAGATTAAGGAGTCTTTACATGTTCCGCAAATGACAGGGGGTAGCTTTAAACAGCGCTTGCTTCTTGGCTTTTGTTATAAAACCTGACTAAGTTAATATGGTCTTAGTAATCTATTTGTGTTATAGAAAAAAGCGATGTGTGCATACATACTTGAGTAATACTAGTTGTATAGTGATTATACTGAAGACATTTTCATAACACGTATGGCAAATTTAATTAATGTAGTGGACGCGAAAGAAGTATGCTGAGACCGTAACAGATGGAAATCTACACTCTTTTGACTACCCCTTCGGGGATTACATATGTAATGTTCCGTATGTAATGACTAACTTGAAGGGTCATTTATTGATCATGATTACTAAATAGGGAGTCGTGAGTTCTGTTTCTACCCAAGATAAATATAATTATGTATATTTTGATCGAAGTTTTGAAGAAAAATATTTATAACTTGTATTTAGAAAAGTATTTATGTAGTTTATCAACAGTCTGGTGACCATAGCACATATTATGTTCAGTTAAAACTAGTAGCCATGTGTGTAATAGTTTCAGGACAGTAATAATTCCTATTGTGAAACATTTAGATTACGTCTGTCCTCTGATTTCAGTAAGGCGGAACATTGAACTAAAAAGCTCTTTACAATTATGAAAAATCCAAACTTCATCCGTTTGCCCAGTCGTGTAATCCCTTAAGTGCTTCAGGAATTATTACACTTTGCAATCTTATAAAGTTATAAGGTCCCTCATTATAAATTATTTTCTGTTGTACCTAATTCAAATTGACTGATAGTGTGATTAAGATATACTCCTCGTCTCATTTAAGTGTTTATGTCCATGAAATACTCGTATATCGAAGCTAACCTGTCTATCGAATGAATGATATACCAATGTAAGACACGTGCCCAATTTAATAATGCACGACCTCGACCCACGTGTTGTTTGAAGGTAGCACAATTAATTTTGATTTTTACCGAGATCCTCTTTCACGCGCCCCCGCTGATTCCAGGAAGGCTGATGATGATGATGAATCAAAATGTAGTTGGAAACTATGATGAAATATACATTATTCTGTGTATTAAATAGTTCTCTAATTGTTAACTTATTTTAATGCATTTGTATATATTATATTACTTGAAGATCCACAAAAGCTAAATGAATAGTACTAAAATTCAGGCTGACAATGATGACTCAGAATATCCCATCACCATCATTATCATTATCATCATCGTCGCCATCTGCATTATCTTTATCACTATCATCAGCATCATCATCATTATCATCACCAGCATCACTATTATCAGCATTATCATCATCATCATAACCACTATTATTAGCATGACCATCATTATCATTATTATCAGAGTCATCCTTTTATTGTTCCTTTACTTGACACAGGTGTCTTTGCGCAATAACAAGGGTTAAGTCAAGATTACATAAGAAACTTAAGTTATTATTATCAGGTTTTAAGGAAATTTTGCAATGAGTTCACGTGTAATATTCCTGTGCCACGGTCGTTCCACACGCTTTACGCGTGCTTACACTTGTAAATGAAAATCTCACAAGATCTACATATTGGAATTCGGTGAAGCTACTTACAGTAGCGTAATCAAACTTTCGTAATCGAATAGCGGAACGGGGTGCGAGACAGAGGATAATATCGATTTTCGATAATCGAATAGATTTTTGCTGAAAGTTATGCCTTCACTCGAGTAATAGGTTTCGGATGTCTCAATCCGTGCATCCTGCTCATGGGATCATGGCAATGACTATGCTATGCACTGATGACTACGCTATGATAAATTTTAATTTCCTTGTTTTGCATTTGGACTTACCTCTACAAGCTCAATGTCGTAACTAGTGCCAAAGCACATAGGATAACTTTGTGTCTTTCTGCACTTTTCCACGTGTATATTATGATTCCATGATTTCGACTAACCAATCAACCCCTTCTTATTGTTGCATATTTCTTAAATAACACACAAAAAAAATATATAATATCTTTTGTATTTATATTTTTATGTATCGTGTAATTGTCATCTAACTTTCACAATCCTTGCAATTTTATATACTTGACATGTACAGTAAACTTGACGTATCTCATGCGACCATTTGCCGTATTAATAACAAATAAAATATACCGCGGCGAGCATGACTGCCATGAGAACATAACTCATACTGACCGCGTGAATGAATTGGTTTAGGCCAGTGTGCCTGAGCTCACAGTCCGTACGATGTACAGCTCAACAGGCTCCAAGCTACAGCGGTCTCAGCAGACCGACATTGCAATATAAACACAAAGGGGTAAAGGAAAGGATCCGAGCTGTTACAACCTGTTTGGTAAAAGCGCACTGATCGCGAACAAAAACACCAAATGTGGAGTGCACAGTTCGCTACAAGTTGGAACATGCTAATGCTTTCAGGAAACTTTTCCCCAGCAGCAGCCGGTCGGTGGCTGCTGAAACAACATTTTTGGAGCAAATCAAAGTTTTGAAAGTTTAAAGTGAAATGCATTACTATCAATCTACTTTCGAAAGGAATTCTTGGAAATATTTCATTTATCACCGCGCAGAGAGCGCTGGTGGAAAGTTCCAACTATGCTGTAAGGCGAGGCAATTTGTTATGGAGCCCAGTTCGTGTTTCAGGTGCAGATTGCATTTGAGATCAGTATTAGATACTCATATGTACACACTGGCATGCACAAACAATACGTATTATTGCATACTTGTATAAATGATTTGAACTTGGTTTAAAGCGTTCCAATTATTGCAATGTGGTCTTTAAATAACCGCTTCAGCAATTTTTAGGTAACATTTTCGCGTTTTGAATCACTATGGGTGTGATAGAACGACGCTCAATTTTATGTACCATACCGTTGATAGTTTCCCCTCATAACTTTATTATATGGAAAGCGTAGACGGAAGCCTGTTCATCCTTATTAGGAAGAGTCCTAGGTCATATATGTCCGGGAATACGGACGCATTATATTAACTCATTGGACGAATGATCATTCAGCTCTCTTGTCTCCAGGTCGTCCCCAACCAACCCTTTCCTGGATGATCGATAACAAGCCAATAGAAGACCACACGGTGCTAAAGAATGACGGGAAGATCATCATAAGCAGAATCAGCGTGGGTGGAGCTGAGCGCAGCTGGCTCAATATGAGCGTTCGCTGCCAAGCCGCCAACACACCATTGCTGAGCCCCCATGAGCGGACTGCGAGGGTCGAGATGAATTGTGAGTACATTGTTTTATTACTAACGATAATTACGTCCGATTTGGAGACTTCAATTCTTTAGTTACAATGTTAATCTCCCTCCACACTTGGCTCATTTGACATACGTAAGACATTACTATTTCGTGTTTTTTTCTTTCATCTGATTTTCTCTCCGTATAAACAGCGAGGACAATTCTCATGTATATTATGTTACACAAACTAGAAAAGGTTGTGGTATGTAAACAAAATATATGGCATATACATGTATGTGTAATGTACAGTATGTACATATGCTTAATTAATTTCTTGGAGACACCATCGTGCCATTTGCAATTGAGGCCTTGGGTCCGTAGGGGCGAGGCGGGGCGCTGATATAGAGTTATCGTTGTGGCTGTTAGTGTGACTAAAAGACGAGTTGTTAAATTAATGGAAGCTCAGCTTTGGAGTCCAAGCATAAAATGAAGCTTGAATCCGATACCTTTTATGTTTTATTTAATTTGGATTGCTTAAATTTAATAATTCCTTAATTAAGCATAGAGATATTTGGCACTAGGTAATCATAATGTAATTAATAGTCTGAAAAACATTGACCTATTTAAATTTCCCTTAATTGAAAGTTACTTTTTTTCGTTTCTTATTTAAGTATTGATGCATTATGTTCGGTTGTCAATATCACATTGAGATAAATTGTCAGTTTCATACACACACGTATTTGTAAGCAAAATAGAGAGCGATTAGAGAGGAGACACCACAAAGAAAGAATAACTTATATTTTTATTATTAAGCTAATAATAATAATTCAATCCAATCCAAGTGCAATAATCCAATCCAATTAAAATAATACAAACCAATTTGATTACATTTTTTAAATTGAATACACCCTGATTGCTCGTGACATTCAAACACGGCGCGTGACATTTAAATTTTCGTACAACGACTCAATCAATTCATACTAACCTCCTCCGGGTACTGTGATAATAAAATTCAAGTTTTATTGTGTAAAACTTAGTACCGTCGCTATAATTATTCGGTCTGGCTCGAGCCTGACTTAATTGTTAAAATTATTTCGTCTCGCAGAGGTCACGAGTAATAAGGTACGTGGGGCAAGACGGAGGGAATTGCTACGTCAAATTTTAGCAGCGAACTTTTTCAACCGTCAATTCGCTCTCCTACCTTCACGGCGAAGTTATGAAATTTATAAACACCGTTCTGAATAAATCTCTTGTTAATTGTCATCTCTACTGTTATGAGCAGAGGTTGGCTAATGAAATACGTATAGATTAAAATAAAATACTCGTTAACGTAAACGTGGTTTGTTATTATTGTACCATCACGCCGGGTCTCTTACGGGGTAGGCAGAGAGCCAAGTGCCAAAACTTCTATAATTACAAACAATGGACAAATGTTATTAATGAGTGCATTCGTAATTAGTGGTTAGGGTCGAATGTGAGGGCGAGTTTTATACAAAGTGACATGCGTATGAAGTTTGAACTTGACTTGCTGAAATGAGGTGTGGGAGTCTAGTTCAATTAGTGATTTATAATGTTCTCTAAGTCGTCTGCTTCGTTGGTCGTGTTAGTTGCAAGCGCGACTACCGATCGGGAGGTTCTGAAAGCGAATACCGGGTAGGGCACTAGTGGATTTTTCTAATTTAGATTATCTAGTTGTGGCTCTGAGTCTGGAAATGTGCCCGGTGTATAGCAATAGGCTCACCAGTATATTGTGACGTAAAATATGTAGAAGATTATTATAATAATGTACTGATAATTTTAATTTGCAAATGACCGCCGGCAAGATATTTTGTATCCACCCCTAACATTTTGCTTCCAATCAGCGTTCACGAGAATTAATATTCTAAGACTCTGAGAAGTTGCACGGCAGACGATTCGTTTTAAAACATAAAAACGTAACGTCGTAACATCACGCCCGTAATTCTCGAAGAAGTACATTCCCACGTTTCACCAGTTACGTTTACGTCCCACTATGGAATAGGTGGTGAGCCTATTGTCATGCATCGGGCAC
>DWDU01001434.1:0-14667 GCA_018245575.1 Jemadia suekentonmiller
TATGGAATAGGTGGTGAGCCTATTGACATGCATCGGGCTCATATATAAAGTACTAATTAATATATACATGTAATATATTCAGACTATTAATATATATGTGAACATTAAATACGAAACATGACGTTAAATATAACATTATATAAAATAACGTGTCGTAGAAAATCTGTCGCCAAAACTTGCTTCCACACTTGACGGGATCCGAAGAGGCTTCGACGGAGATTTAAAATCATCCAACCTGAATATTGCACAGCTGACGGAATCCCCTACTTACCCACGTTTTCACGCGAAACGATCTGAAAAATGAAAGAAAAATCCGCCCTTAGTTTTTCAGTACGGATTTCCTCTTAAATTTCCCTTTTTAGTGCGGAAGCCACTATTAAATATTAGCGACTTCAAAAGGAATATTTGAAAATGGAATTTAATAGTTACACAATGTAGGTGTAATTTGAAGAGTTTATTGTGGATATATTTAGTTATATAATAATAAGACAACAAGAAAATTTTACTTTTTGACAATAAAAAACAAAGAACATTTATTGGAGAAAACTACAAAAAAACATAAATTACAAACAAGCAAAAATTATAACGACCACGGCAGTCACCGAAACATATTATTTCAAAATATTGATTTCTTTGTTACATGTGACCAATTGTACGGTGAACTGAAACAAACTATCATTTAGAAGTTGTGGTGATTGATGGATCGTAGTAAATAATCAATAATCATAGGCAGTACAATAAAAATAAATGGAGTGTTTGACAGTAACCTCCCCGAGTTGCAGTTATGTTTGGTGGTTGATCACTCACGATCAGATATCAACTCAGCGAACAAGATACAAAATAATATTTTAAGAACATATTTTGTTCTTCTTAAAATGAAATTTTATTTCTATACCGTACTGAGAACCCACTAATTCCAAAATATCGCATATACATATTTAATAATCTTTATTTTTCTTTACTTATAAAGATTTATTCATTGATATGGATAATCCGAATATTTTATTCCGACTGCTGCTCTAATAAGTGATTAAACTTGATAAAGTCCTATTAAGCATCGGCTTAAGTAAAAATATATAAACGCTGTGAATTTAATAATTGTAAATGAATTTTAAAAAATAAATTTAAAATAGCGTAACAAGCTTAAGTGTAAAGCCGTCACGAACAATATACAACAAAGAAAGGGTTTTTTTCCCTTATTCTACTGAGTTTTCTGTTCGTGTTGCTTGCAGACTCACTTTCTAATAAATATTTTCACAAGTACACTAAATGTGAACATAAAATTTCACCAAAATAAACTTATTACCTAGCGACTTAGAATTCATCAGCCGGCTCGGAGGTACCTGGGTTAAATCATGGCGCGCTTGTTTTTCTCAATATAATTATAGATAATTTAAAGATTAAATATCACTTGTAACTTTGTTGGCCAACATCACGAGGAGATTTGTACATTGGTGCTGAGATAATCAAGGAAATTATAAAGGGTATGCGATCTACGTTGCATTATATTACCAACAAACTATTATTTTAAATACGTGATCGTCTCATAGTATTTAAACATATACAGGTAAGATGCAGGCAGAGGCGTGCAGTACACTCCCACGTTCCACCAGTTACGTTTAGTCCCATTATGAAACAGGTGGTAAGCCGTGGGAGTATTTTACACTCCTCTGCCTACCTCCTCGGGGATTACAGGCGTGATGTTACGTTTTTTTTTTTTGGTAAGCCTATTGCCAAATGCCAATGCCAAAGGTATTGATTCCTAAGTGTAATCTGCATTTTTATTATCTGTTTACGTACTAATATATTATATCTATGATATGACGCACAAATCTCAACATATTCTAATAAGACGAAGTGGGCCTGAAACATTAATTTATTCTCTATTATTAATTCTTCACAGAAAGCGGTGCCGTGTTTAATGGCCGTTAAGGGGGCCGTTGCAAGCGCTGCATTTAACAGAGCTGTAATTCCGTGAACCACTGGACGGGAAACTACTCTTCTGTGTGCTTAACCGAGCCGTTCACTATTGACGTCTGACTCGATAAACCGTTAAATAGGACTTCCATCTAAATTCAGATCGGGGACCGTGTGAACCTATTACATTACCAGTTAGATAAACTATTATCGTACCCACATGCTTATATGTTAAGTCGCCTTTTCTTATATATACTGCAGTCCATACAAACTCCTTTCGCAACTAAAAGTACTTTGGAGCTGCTTTACTTTTTAGAGTGACTTGAACTTAGGTACTTATGTCCGCCTGAATATGACTAGTGAATAAAATTTGTGCCAATAACACCTACCTAATTCTTTATTGTTCTTACAAAGCGAAACATTGACTGGCCGGTCGACGCAGTGGTTAGTGAACCTGACGGTTGCGCTGGGGATCGTGGGTTCGATTCCCACCCAGAATAAATATTTGTGTGATGTGCACAAGTATTTTTTTTATTTCTGTGTAAAAAAAGGCTATTTAACTATATATTTATGTGTATATACATATATAGTTTATCAGCCGTCTGGTTACTATGGTACAAGCTGTCTTGACGCTTAGTTTTGATCAGATGGCCGTATGTGGAGATGTCCTAAAATATTATTATTATTTGTATGTGCGTACAAATGTATTGTATAATGTTATATATAATTATTATGTAATGTATACAATAACATACATATGTATATTTGTTTCTATTAGTTCATAAGGCCACTGAAGACTTCGAGTTGTTTTATTCATTTTCGTCGTCACCATTAAATAACGTATGATGTTTCCTGTTCCCGCTGCCTACAGTTTATTCGGTATTATTGTATAACTGTAATTTATTACAGCAATATGTCATAGTAACAGTTGAGCGTTATGGCAGTGGCATTAAAAGCGTCTACAACAAAGTATAAAGCAATGTAAATAAACTTAGTTCTACAATGTTTATATCATGCGAAGAGAGTAGCTCACGCGCGGGCAGCGGTTACAATTGGCCGCTATCGTCCGCACACGTCCGCACACGAATAGGAAACAGCATTATGACAGCAGCAGCGAGCCGTGTGAGAGTTCGCCATAAAAAAAGAAGACTCGTAAATGTTTTTTATGTATTGTTTATTGTCGTAAACTCGTAGGAAATCACATTGAAGATGAAGAAATTAATCAATACGCAATAGACAGGACAATCGGTATGCAGTTTCTGTGGATTGTACTTCTGAGCGCTATTCGATCGTTAATAACGCGCTTGTCACGTAAAGCGGGCTTGGGGTTATGTCAGCATGCCCTTCCGTTCATTAACGTAACGTTACATATTTTTTGCGTTAGGTCTGTTGAGATTAGAAATATGAAGGAACATTTAACAATATCCATTGTTCTTTAACTATTCACTGCCTCGTTGGTCGTATTGATTGCAAGCGTGTCTACCGATCGGAAGGTCCTAGGTTCAAATCCCGGATCGGGCACTACAAAATTTTTCAAATTTAGATTTCTAATACTAGCTCGGAGTCTGGAAATATTCCCGGTGTATGGCAATAGGCTCACCCCTTATTCCATAGCGGGACGTAAACGTAACTGGTGAAACGTGAGAGCGTACTACACTCCTTTACCTACCTCCTCAGGGATTACGGGCATGATGTTACGATTGATAGAAATCTTATCAGTTGCTAAATAATTAGTCAATAATCTATTCAATAGCTCGACGTCCTGCCCGTTGATCTAATGTACCACTTTAACAGATACGGTTAACAATGGCACCTAGGCAATGAGTAATTAGGCAATTGGGCTGCGGCAATCAGTGTTCGAGCCCACAGCGGTAAATAATGGTCTGGCCGGGTACAGCAAGCGTGCGGTGACGTCACAGCCTAGTGTTCATTAGCTAAAGACACATCATTTACTACACAGGTACAACTATCACTTTTTACACAAAATTTCTTCAATTTTCCCTACAATTGTCATGCTGACATGACAGTTATTTAAAACATTTTTTAAAAAATGAAAAATGAGTTTCACGCTGACGTAGACACTGAGTTACTTAAAAAAACAAAAACAGTAATTAAGGCTACCTAATCACATTTTGTAAATCAATTTCCAAAGAATAATGCATTTCCCTTTCGTGAAAATAATTCCTCCGACCGTAAACTTGTCTAACACGTTTTAGTTATATCATTAATTGTGATAAATTCACCGGAACAGAATACAATGGGACCGGCAAAGTTTAATTACGTAATTGGTCCGCGTGGGTGACTCGTCGCTCAAGATCAACGCGCGGCAAATTCGTAATTGCGTATTAGAGATTATAGCTATTTTTATTAGTCTCACTGTATACCCAATATTTGATACAGGTAATTGATAGATAAGATGTTTTACGTAACAAACGTAAATCACACCTATAATCCTCGAAGAGGTAGACAGAGGAGTTTAGTACGCTCCCACGTTTCACTATTTAAATTTATTTACGTTAGGTTTCTTACTGTTAATGTTTCATTGATTTAATTATATATCACCCATATTTCAGCCAAGAATGGATTTTTTTAAATTCCGTCGCTGAGGTTATAAAATAGACGTTCAACATTTGTATGAAACTTCGTCTGTTTTGAAGTTAACGTAACGTCACGCCTGTAATCCCCGAATGCCTACCTCAGGCATAGGAATGTAGTACCAACACTCTCACGTTTCACCAGTTACGTTTACGTCCCACTATGGACAAAGGGGTGAGTCTATTGCTGTTCACCGGGCACATAGATATTGCACAATAGATTTAAATAGGTAATCGTTTATAAATTTTAATCTGTCCTCTTCTCTCGTCACTTTGTCTCGTCAATAATTTTGTAAAGTAATGTAAAGACTAATAGCCTGTAAAGCTCCCAATTAAGCGTTAGTTATTTCTACGGTTGCAACTGCAGACTTGTGGTTGATGTGTGTGTATTTCACTCCAATCTTACGTTAGTTATATTATCTTGCATGTAGAACATTCAAATTTGTTTGAAACTCAAATTATGCATCTATTTTGTTGTGCAAATAAAAGAAAGGACGTCGACTTGGGTGAAGAATCAACAACAGAACCTTTTATTCATTAACTCTATAATTATTGTAAACTTGAACAATTATTATTATTGTAATATTACGCCTTGCCCCTTACAGAGTAGGCAGAGGGAGTGTCAAATATTCTTACAAACATCAGGTACCTACTTCTACTCCATTTACTATCCATTGTTTTGTACTAACAATAAGTAGCTATTTATCATCTCGTCAATTATTGGATTTTCGGATAAATCCGTCAATGGACGTAATCGTGGTGTCAATTAGCGAAATACTTTTATTGATTTAGGAAGACTTACATTAAACTTTGAAGAACTGGGTAATAAAACATGTAGGTATATCAATCGGTAATAGTATATAAGTTGGTAGTCATTTTTTATCATTAAGGGACAAGTGACGACAACGCCTCCGCATTAGACTATTATTTACATTTAATATTTAGATGGGGGACATTAAAAATAATCAAAATATGTAGTTATCCTTCATTGTTTTGGTATAAAACATATTATTAAATAGCTTTTGACTGATACAAATGACAGTTTATTAGATTCAATTAGGTAACTGTTAACGATACAAAACTCTAAAATTCTAGCGGGGTAAATATTTAAAGATTATTTAATTGGAGGGAGGGGAGAAGAAAGATATTAAATAATTGCACCCAAGAGGGCGTTTGATGATAACGAAGAAACCGTCCATCATAATGGATATTGTGGTTAATAAATCTCCAACATTTACATAATAAACGAAGCTTACTCATATTATTAATTTAAACACATTTTCTGTTATAAGACCTGCAGGAAATCTGCGTTGTTAAGAAGCCTTAGCAATAGTTACATTCATTGGATGACGACTCCTCTGTTAGCATTTCTGGCGGGCTTATAATGATTGTTACTGTCTAATCATATTTGTAAATAAAATACTTTCCAACCGGGTCCGGGTATTCTTAAATTTTTCAGATTTAAAATTTCAAGTATAATTTTCTAATAGTAACTCGGAAACTGTATTTGGGCCCGGTGTATGGCAATATATTTACCCCCTTCCATAGTGTAAAGTAAACGTGACTACTGAATCTTAGGAGCGTACTACGCAGTTCTGACTACTTTTTGGGGATTACAGGCGTGATGTTACATGCTAAGTGTAATCTGTGTAACAGTGAAGTTTATTTAGCACAGAAAATATACAATAAGGTACATGAACGATGTTATAATATTTGTTAGGGGCGCGCGTAGAGAAATTCGTCCCTTTTTGTTATGTGGCAGTCCATATTTTACCAAGTGCACACAATACCTAGATAAAAACATTGAAATTCGCGTTTGTACACTTACACTGTTTGCGATGCTGTACACAAAAAAAGGTATGTTCTATTTTGGTGAGTAAATAAGGGTTGTATGTACACATCGATTCGTTTTTTTTTGTCATTCGCATGTTAGTGCACAAAACTGCGGACATTCGAACGCAGTGATCGTTGAACGTGTAAAATGTATTTTGGTGACGATACACACAAAATATCAACACGCTCATATTTATAACGGCCATGAAAAAGTCTTAATATTATTTGGATGACATTTTCTAGAGTATCAAAAATAAGCAATTTTTGTCTCGCATTTTCATAAGATTCTTCTGTTGAATTAGATAGACGTAGACAACACAATCTTTTTTATTAACTTTATGAAAAGTTTTCTAAATTCATTATACTTATTAGAAATTTAATTAATATTGACTGCCTCGTTGGTTGTATTGGTTGCAAGTGCGACTGCCGATCGAATGGTCCTAGGTTCAATTCCCGAGTCCGGGACAAGCACTAATAAATTTTTCTAATTTCGATTTTCTAGTAGTGACTCGGAGTCTAGATTTGTCTCCGGTGTATGGCAACAGGCTCACTACCTACTCCATATTGGGACGTAAACGTAACTGGTGAAATGTGGGAGTGTTCTACATTCCTCTGCCTACCTCTTCGGGGATTACAGACGTGATGTTACTTTTAGAAATTTATTCATATCATTCGGCATTTCTATGTGAGTAATTAAATTATTATTAATTCTAACTTGTTCTGTAAAAGTTTAAAAGACATTGCCTAAATTGAGAAAGGTAGGTAGTAGAAAAAAAAGCATTTATTTCAAGTGTCTCTATTATTATTTATAGTACCGCTAAGTTTTGTATAGGATAGGCAGAGAGTACCGAGTGCAGTCCATAAAAATATGTTACATCATTATCATCTCAAGTCCATTGCTAGACATAGACCTCTGCTCTGTATCCTCGCAGCCAGCCAGCACCGCGTTTAGTAAGTAGTGTATAAGCATGGGGCCGAGGGATATATTCATTCTCGGCTCCGGTACGGATAAAGTGTCCATGTATATTAAAACCGTTCCAGTACACAAAAAACTATGTGAGTTGTATGAACAAAAAGGAGTAATACGGAAGCATATTAGCGCAACTCGTAAAAGCTAATCTGCGAATAAAGCTTCCCGCGGCGCGCTGACGCTCGCGCGAACCGCGCCTGTGAGCGCGCGGCGTATATTAAAACGTTCGCAATAATCGTTTTTTTGTTTTGGTGTATACTACTATGGAATTTATCCGGATTACACATCATCCTGCCTGACTGCTTCGTTGGTCGACGTGTCGCAAGCTGACTCACAATCGAGGGGGTTCAAATCCTAGTTCGGGTATGGCAAAAGCCTCACCCCCATTCCGTGGCGGGACGTAAACGCAACTGGTGAAACGTGGGAGCGTACTACACTACTCTACGTACCTATTCGGTAATTACAGGTTTGATGGTACGTTTATTTTATAAATACCGCCTCCGTCGACTGTTCAACATAAAAAATGTAAGTACAATATGTATTATATATATTTGTACCACAGGATGCAAGTGATATGCATACTTTAAATGAGAATTAAACAAGTCCTTCATTAAATTGGCGTTTCATAGTGTCAAGGAACTTACAAAGTAGTAGAGATTTTATTATTTCCTTATTGTATTCCTTATGGTTTTATGTAATATCAGCTCATCTTACATAAAATGATACGCTGTAATTAGACCTCCCTAAAGAAAGTTTTTACGCACTATCCGCACGATGGCCATACTCAGCCACACCATCCAGTCCCTCCATAGTAATCCCAACTCACGTGTGAAGTGGGATTTTTATAATTAGCTCTGTTCAATGACGTGCGAGATATTCTCCCGCAGTTGATCAACGTTGCAGACCATGGCCTTCATCTTTCTCAGTATAAGACGAAACCCACCTCCAACAGTGCAACATTAGAAGAAAAAGTAGAAATAAAACCAACTGGATACCAAAAGACTTAAGTATGAAAGTCATATCCAGTCACACAACTCCAAAAAACAAACAGATAGACTAGTATCGCGTTATTGTAATAAAACAACATGTTAGAGATATTTTTTTATTTACTAAATCAGATTTATTTTGTTATGTCTTACAACGAAACTAATCAATATTACAGATTAATTGTCAATGTTTACATCGGGTTCTCAACTTAATAATAGGTACCTTTGAGAGATGTTACCAGTCTAAAAAAATACTTTAGCGATTAACAATTATTTATCTATGTCGTGATATACAGTATTTAATGAATTAAATATTTTTTATACTTCAATTAATACAAATTTAGTAATTAATTTCAAATGTATGTATGTAATGTATGTAAATTCAAATGTATAGAAAAATAGGTATATTTTACCTCAGTAAAAAGAAAAGACGTAATGTATTATTTTGATTAATACCTCGAGGCTTAGTTCATATCATTATATAAGATGCTAATTAAGAATTTCAATTTGAAACAAATAAACTATTAATTTGTAAGTACAGTACAACATTAGTAAATCGGGATTTTTATAAACATGATCAACGAATTATACATTATCATTCATTACGAATTATACATATTTAAGAATTTAAACAACGTCATTTGCATTTTATCCCAAAAATACTACTTTAATTATGTAGTTATTATTTCTTTTAAAGTAGCAAAATGTAGTGTTATTGGGAATTTTCCCGCGTAAAACCAGTTCACACGATAGGAATAATTCTCATTGAAAAATATGGAAAATAATAACGAAATATATAATAAACCACGCAAGGAAAACCAAAAAATAAAAACAAATAAAAATTATGTTAATCAACAACGTTAATTTTTATTTAAGTACACTTTGCCAAATTACTCATTGCCGATAAAAATATTTCTTACATTTTAAAAGTCAATGTTGCCAGTCTTATCATTAATAATTACAGATATCATATAATTTAACTCTGTCAAGATAATTCTGATATTTTTATTAGAGCATAAACTATAAATAATCAGAATCATGAAGTGATTTTGGAAAAAAAACATCACTGTGTCATTAAAATACTAATACTCTACGATGAATTAGACCAAAAATGTATGATGTCACATTCGCAGTGCCCCCCCCCCCTCCATCACTAAAATGTACACAATTTCAACGTATTTCGTTCTTTATGTATCACCAACAGCTTAAGTGAATTTCACGATAATTGCAAAACATTACTAATAATTATACCAAAATGATCCCCGTCGCGCACTGCCAGCGTGGGGATCGTGGACAAAAACTCCTTCGGGGAAGGCTCATGTCCAGTAGCAGACATATTGTAATCAAAACGTTATATTTCCATAATAAATTATACCATAGCTTAAAATATTGTTTTAAATAAGTAATCAATACTTACGTTTACATCTTAAAGTTACATTCAGATCATGACATCAAGTAATTAGCGTTATATAAATAATAATTATTTAAATCACTTACGCTAATCTTGTCTTTCTAATTATTATGTTTAATAAACTTAAATACATAAAAATATTACATAACATTAATACGTCTAAAATAATGAAAACAAATTCGTTCCAAGTATTTACAGTCGTACAACTACTTAGTAATACGTACATAGTTTGAAATTGAATTAAATGCAATAAGATAGTACAAGAAACGTTTGAAATACTGAATCTCAAAACAGATCCAAGGTCTACATAAGTAACTAGTAACAGTTTTAAAATACGCCTGCAGTCAGACAGAATTATCTACTGGGTCTGTTATTCCGAACAGAAAGAAAATTGACAATAAATAAAACTTTGTACCATCGGTCACTCATTTGATCATCGCGGCGATGTGTCAGAGTACATTTTACAATGACAACTGGTTCTATGTAAAATGAGAACGTGATATTTGACACTGCGTTTCTACCTAGCCCGTACGGGATCGTTCGTGACGATCCACCAACAACAACAGTACTTATATTGGAATAGTTCAAACTTAGCAACACATCAAACATAATAAGACATATGTATACAATAAAATCTGAAGTGTTTATAATGTATTGTACAGGTCGGTGTGAAAGGGCACGTTTTGCATCAACATATATTATGTTTATTAGAGTGTGGTATCATTCCGCGGCGCGTCACACGAACTGTCGCGCGCCGTCGCCGCCGTTGTTGTTGTGCAGGAACGCCAGCTCCACGCCGTCGCCGCCGCGCGCGCCGCCCTCCTGCACGCGCCACGCGGCTCACGCAACAGACCGAGCTCAGTGGCGTACCGGACGGACCTTTACCCGCCAGCCAATACAAATGGCCAAATGATAATGATCGCGATGGGAAACTAAATGACCGTTAAGTAGGTTAAGTAGACTCGCGATCCGAAGTCCCATACATCTCAAATGTCCACTAATAATAAAGTACCTCAAAGGAGCCGTTAATAGGATTTAGGATTCGCTCCACCAAATCCCCCAAGTCCGTGTGGGGGGAGGGAGTTCAAGGAATTAATTAGCTCGATCCGTCCTGATTACGCTATGCAATATCGCACTGCGGACGACTAAATCGAATTGCATGCTTATGATTGCATGAGAAATCATCTTCTATATGCATGTCCGTAATTATTTGTTCGTCGTTGTTGTTAGCAAAGGACGTAGTTAATATCAAATCGTATGCTTACCCGCTAACTCGGATTATTATAATTTGGTGTTAAAACCTTATAAACTGCTCTATATTACTCGTCTATATAGTATATAGACACACGCTAACTACCTATTTGGGTATATCCGGCGTGATGTTACATTTTTTAATAAATATAGGATGATTTCAACACAATAATGAGGGAGAATCATTGATACTAATTATTCACAATTACTTCCGACAAGAACATGTTTCTCTATGGTGTTAATTTTTTTTTGTCCGTTTGTCCACACCAATGTCGAATGACATAGAATTACTGTCAAACGTGACATAACTGCACATATCTATCAGTGACATAATTGTAACTCTTTCATGCTATTCAAACATTGCCTGAAAAGTATCAAATAGTTATATCAATATCAATATTCAAAGAGTTCACCTCAGCGTGCATGGGGTTTCCAGTTATAGTGATGGGCACCTTAGCCGGGATGTAGCCGTTCCCGGCGCCGCTCTCTCCCGGCCCTTTCTCCTCTGTGAAAAAAAATACACTAATAAATTAAATCACATTTTTTACTAAATTATACGTAGGTGATATAATGTGTGTGCTCTCTGCCTACCCCGCAAGGGACCTGGCGTGAAGATATGTATGTATGTATGATATAATGTGGGAGTACACTCCATTGTTAATATGTTTTTCGTTAGTAATTTCTACCATACCACTTATAGTATTTTGTATTACTTTGTAGAGCCCCGCGCCGGGTATGAACCCCTGACTCTACATATGTAGCACTGAACAGGCATTTACTGAGGTATACAGTTTGACATAATAGCCCTAATGACATTAAAATTTAAAAATTTAACGAATTACGCCGAAATTGCGATCGCTGCTCGGTACCTAAACTGAAACAAAATCACTCTGAAAATATTCCGCAACTACAGAATTGTTACGCTTTTTACAAGCTTACTTTTTTAAAATTTACTTATTACTCATTTACATTTATTCACGTTGTAGGTAGAGTGTAAGTAATATTCGATAACATTACTTACACTGTACCTACAACGTAAACTTTAGACGTTAATGAATAATTCCCTGTTCTCCTCTCACACACTCGCGCGGACGTCGCCGCGGGTCTCGCATCAACTCTTATTTACATTTCATTCGTCAAACTTTCATATTCTCTTCAATCTTTCATGTCGTCCCTGTACGAAGGGCGAGCTGCGAACACGTCAAATGATCTATCTTAGTATTCAAGTATTTTTTTTACATCCATGCACATAAAGAATACTTATGCTCATTATCCTAATATAACATTTGTTTTGGGCGGAAATCGAACCCAAGATCCAAAATTCAACAGTCAGGTTCTCTAGCTACTGGAGCAATAAGGGAGTCAAACATTATTTTTCAAGGCCTATGAATTGTACCAAATGACACTTTGTAATAACATAGACTATATTTTCTCACGATAGAACGACCGCGTCTTACTGTGGAACAAAAAAAAACATAACATCCCCGAAGCGATAGGCAGAAAAATATAGATCACCAACCACGATTCACCATTTACGTGTAATAGAAGGTGAGCCTATTTCCACGACAAATGTATTGGTAAAGAAGTAGCAATAATTTTCCTGAAAGTGTATCTAGCTGGGAACACTTAATAAACAAGAGGCGATAGTGTAAATACAGTATGACGTCATCGTCGTACCCGCGCGCCGAGCGCTGCCGCCAGCCAATGCTCCGTCGCGCCGGTGGCGGACTGACTCAAACGACGATACTCTAGCGATTGTTTTTAGACATAACGAGTACGTACATAAAAAGCTGTAAGAATCGTTACAGCTCGTAATGAGTTCTTTTAATACTGTACACGCTTTAGTTACAAAATGTGTTATATTCATATGGAAATTAACAATAAAATAATAATATGGATTTGATTTTTTGTACCTATTGTGTTCTTAACATATTCGATTACAGTTCAATTAATTACTGACCGCGGGTACAAAATGGCTTTTTATTTTTATTGCATAACACGTCGGCCCGAGAATTCGTCCGCGTGGAATACTAAAGTTATGAAATGAAAATAGCCTAAGTTACTCCTTATTACATCAGCTATCTGCCAATGTAAGTCCCATCAATATTGGTTCAGCCGCTCCAGAGATTACACGGAACAAACAGACAGCCAGACAAAAATTGTAAAAAATATCATTCTGGAATAAATGGTAAATGGGTAAAATGTAATGTAAGAACTGGATACATATCTAACATCTAAAAGCTTAATAAGTTTTTCCACCGACCATTGTAAAGATTATAGCTCTGAAGATGCCTGTTTGGGAGCGAGGTATGCGCTGGTTGTGTATACAGGGTTGGATATACTTTGTGAGAGGAAGATCTACATATATTACATAAATAGTTTTATAGTTGGGCTCGAGTCGTCCCTCAGAATGAAAAGAATTAAAAGCGTAACATATCACGCTGGATAATTACGACAGAAGTTCGTTAAACCATATTCGAGGATTATTGCAAAGCAAATTCAGATTAATTCACCGAATAATTCTATTTAGCTTTTATACAAACATCACATTTAATCCGCCTCTACATCGGGAGAGCTAAAGAGTAGAGACGCGACCTCGCTCCGTATCTCGGAGCCGACGCTACCAGTACTTTCGGAACATTTAAATTATATATAAGCCCCGAAATGAACTTCCACACCACAGTAAAGCAGTACCCCCCGATCCAGCTCGCGCACAACCTAAATACGGCTTGAGGAAGCTGTAGCATTTATTTGAAAATACACAGACGTACTCTACTTCATCATCACCATCACCATTAACCATCAGCCTGTCTCTGTCCACTACTTGAAATAGTGTACAGTACCGATCACCTGTGTATAGTACCGATTTAAATATCACTCGCGGTACCGGTAAAGAAAAACTTCGTGAGGAAACTTGCAATATTCAATAATATATCTTTGCGGTTTCAACCATACTCGTCCTGAAACAAGACCTTTATCCAATGGTAAGACGATAAAAGGGTTAATGTGCCTGCGCAAACGAATATGAAATTACCGAAATATAACGAAGTTTCTTGAAACTCTGCCCTAAGAACCGGAATTATTTAAGTAAATAATCAAGATTAGGCAGACTCCACGTCTCCTTAGCTTGAATAAGGGGAATCGTGACCTCATTAGTTACCGCAGCGGGCACTTCATGACTTCTCTGTCCGACTGAACTTTACGGACAAAATATAAGCGCTCGCATGGTTTATCACTAATTGTTTATGTGTCGTACGAAATAATATATTTTGATAACACGTCGATGAGTTACAAAGTTAAAACATTTAACTAAATTTACATGTCGTGACATCAATGAAACGAATGTTAATTCTCTAGTGATGGTCGAAAAGTTAGAAATTGATAAAAATTATATTTCAGCAAAATGTCGAATAAATTATATGACAATCAAAATAAAACAAAAATAACTAAAAGTGCTCAAAACTCTATTGTTATCATATCGTCACGCGAGGTCCCTTACATGGTGGGCAGGAACCAGCGGCCACCAAACATCTCTATCATTGCAGACTCCAGGCGCGTCTACCCGCACCACCCTGTACACGCGAGGGCCGCGGGCACCTACTTTAAACAGGTGTAACGAAATACAAAATTTCAATAAAAACGCGCCCGCCCCGCGCCCGCCCCGCGCCCGCCCCGCGCCCGCCCCGCGCCCGCCCCGCGCCCGCG
>DWDU01001435.1:0-14666 GCA_018245575.1 Jemadia suekentonmiller
CGTAACTGGTGAAACGTGGGAGTGTTCTACACTCCTCTGCCTACCTCTTCGGGGATAACAGGCGTGATGTTACGTATGTTACGCTCCTTAGAACGAGCAGCCTATGCTTCGGATATGTCTGAAACTAGTCGGGCGAACCCGAAAACGTATGTAATTTAAGCCGATACCTATTTAATAATTAACGGGCGTGTGAAAATAAATAGAAGGGAAAAGTAAATGCGATTATTTGTGCGATGAGGAATCACTTTCGACTGGCAATCATTCGGAAACTCACGAGCGGCGAATTGAGATATCACGATCAGGAGATATTTCCACAGACAACGAAAACAAAACACGAAAAATGACTAGCCATCTTTTTAACTTGTATCGTGTTAAATTGTAGACATTAAATGATGATTCTGCTGTAGGGAGTAATTGGACTGTTGTCAAGATAAAGGATTAAAATAAATATGAAGGAGACTGTAAAGGTTTGCTGGTGTACGTCTAAATTAAAAACTGTATCGCAAACGACGTCGAAAACATTCAAGACAGATAAGAAAAAAAATCGTACAATAAGAAGTTACTATTCCTTGGAATGATGGAATGGAAAGCGGGACTTAGCAAGAACGGCCTATATTATTTCTGTCATTTACAAGTATTTACATTGATGTAATAGTAAAACCAAAGGCATTTTAAATGGGTCTAAATAACAGACATAAATAACACAAGCACAGTACATATGTGGCCTAATTATGAATTCTCGTCATCATCAAGTAATACATCGTACCACTGTTGGACGCTGTTCTCCACCCACAGCAAGAAGGGTCAAGGTAATATACAGGCCCAGTAACACCTATTAGCATACTGACTTGCCACTTTCATCACACAATCCACACAGAAATCTGCGCAGCTAGCGCATTGCTTAAGTCAGAACACAAACTTGCTCAACTTCGTATTATTGTAATGGCATTTCATTACTTGATTTGATTTTCGTTCGTTATACGCATAGATTTGTGTCAGAACGACACAAGGTCGTGGAGGCAAGCAGCGTGCCTTCACTAAGGCAGCGGCACTCAAATGTTTCTTAGGTCACTGTAATTGGAGTATTAGAATCGTTTGAAGGCAAATGTATTAATGAAAATATTACTGTTATGAACACGTAGTGAAAGTTTGATGCTCGATAAATCACTGCTTAAACTTTTTAAATATAGCTTTTGTCATATGGTAGATGGTCGATAGTGCAATTTAATATAGGTATACTTGGCGCCGTTGTAAGTAGATGTTTGTAACTTACCATCTTTATTTTAATGTTGAGTATCTTAAGAAGTCGTATACTATAAAAACATATAGTATACGTGATAATTTTGATTTATATCTATAAACGACAAACAATATTAGGACTAAAAATACGTATATTTTGTTATTCTTTTATTCATTAAAAACTTTAGCTAAAATTTTAGCTAAGTTGTCAAAATAATTGTAGACTTAAAAGACAAGATCTACTCCAATAATTCTATATAGATTACGCACAACAATCATTTCCGTCGAATTATGTAGTCTCAATCGAATACGGTAAGTTTACGCAAATATCGCAACGCAATACATACATCATGCATTGTATGTAAAGTTCCTAATGTTAAAATAGAAGTAAAAAAATTATTTCGTGCGACTAATGAATTGTTACGAATACTTTGAGAGCCGCTGCCCCAGATCGAATAGCTCCTTACGAGATAGCGATTATATTTATAACTTAGGAGATCACTTGTTTATATGGTATGTGTGTCACAGATAATAATGAAACATTAGTACTTGTTCGCTTTTTACATATGTGTCTAAAGCACTCGTTCTACAGCGGGCGAAAGAGCGGTGTTCATCAAAGCGATAATGTTGATAAAATTACAAATTTTAAATTACTGTGGCCGATGTTTGCATGTAGTACAAAATTTAATATAATTATATTAATACAGAAAAAGTTGAAAGAAACCGTGATTGACATTCGACTACGTACTAAGTGTAACAAGTAAAATTCAGTTGCACAGTTTAAATAGAATTTAACAGTTTATACCAGTTATAACAGGTTCTTTTTGAAAATATTATATTTATTTAAAAACCCAATAAAACTTTCAAACCATGAGTGAGAGAATGTCAGAGTAACAAACAACGTACATATCAGTATCATCTGCCTTTCCCGTAAGGTACCTGGAGTAACAATGTAATAATAATAATAGTTTTTATTTAAGGAACGGTTTGGGGTTCGTAAATAAAATAGGTATTGAGCCGTTCTCGCTTCGGCCTATTAATCTATGACCGAACACAAACAGTGCATTGTAGATTGAAATCATGATATGTCTGCATAGGCTTCATTGCTCATTTGTATTGAAGGCTTGTTTGTCTATTTCATAGAGGCATAACATATATTTGAACTGCGTCGTTGTTTATAATAAACAATAATATAAAAAAAGTTATGTTACATGTAAAAATTATATATATATATGATGTTATGCGAATTAGATTTATTTCATAACTACCCGTAAGAATGTAATTAAGATCATTATGTATTTAAGTGTTTATGTACGTTAAATAAAAAAACTAATTATAATTATTATCATCAACCCCCTTACATTTCCATTGTTGGATATGGCTCCACTTGGTGCCTTGGTGGTCTAGGTGGCTTATTTCTGTGCCACGCTAGCTAAATGCGAGTTAGCAAGAATTGTAAAGTATGTAGCATTCGGCTCCTGCAGCAAACAGCGTTGAAGATGACCAAAGATATATGAGAAGATTTACTTCTTGGAAAACGCGGTCTAGAAATGACTCCAAATAGTTGCAAAGCTAGACCCACAATGGGTTGTGGCGTCGAAGCAAGAAGATAAAGAAGGTATGCAGCTTTCCTCACAATTTATTCTTTTGCTGTTACAGGAAACCATAACGAATTTCAAAACGCAACGTTATTTTATTGGAGGAGTGCGCCAGTATTTGAACGCACGATACCCGAAGTTCAGAGCTTAATTCTAAACCACAAAGTTGTCGCCGCTTTCTTCTCTTGCGCGTAAAGTTCGTAAAAGTTTTCTCTACACGCATTAACACACCGAAATTTGTCCTATCAGTAGCACGGACTACGTGCTCCATGAGTCATTACTCGGTGACTTATTATTGGACTTAGAGACAGACACCTTGGGTGCGCAGGCACAGTATCCAAGTCAGGTGGATAGGTAGAAAATGTATAGTTAATGAATATAGTGTTACTTCGCGTACCAGCGGTGCCTCGGCCGGAGGTGGTGCGCAGTAACCCAGGCCGCTGAAATCGAGAGCGCCGCGTCGGTGTAGTGTTACGTGCCCGCAGGCTTGTTCGATGTCAACAATCTAGCGTATAGGAGGTAGGGACTATACCTATCTGTTCTTTATCGACAGACGTTACAGTTTCGTAACACTGGAATCTCTCTTATTTGTTTGGAGTTTAAGTAATTCTATAGGTTTGCGCTGTTAACAATGACACTAGAACGCGTGGTTTAGTCAAATTTTTAAATGTATTTTTTACGCATACATATAATAATAATAACATGGCCATTTGATATTAAATTAGTTTGATCTATGGTAACCGGAAAGCTGATAAACTACGTACAAATTAATTACATACGTTCAGATATATAACAAAAACTTTTGTTCAGCAAAGAAATTAAATATTTGTGGAAATCGAACTCAGAAATTTTTATTTAACCCTTTTACTCTAAAGAAAAACTAATTTAAAAATAGAACGCGAAGAAGGTTGATGACGATGATCGGAGTCACAGTATCCAACTTTAATTCTAGAAGTTTCGATCGTTAAGAAAGCGACTAGTAATGAAACCCAAAATAATATAGAATGTTAGGTAACTACTGTTTTACCTGTGCGAGAAGGATATGGGATGTATTAAATGCTAAACGAATATCTTGTTAAGAAAGAGACGCAGTATCTATATATTGAACTGATTTATGGACGGAATACTCTGAATACGGTTTCAGCTGTTATGAGGATATTGTTACTAATGTTTGAGTAATTAGCACGAGTAGGTACCTAGTATATCTATAAATTATGTGTCTGGATGTAAGATTATCTATACAAGAATGTATTTAGAAATGTATATTTATATTTTGGCATCTTTCTAGTGACTAACACCGGTTCTGCTTGGTTTGAGATCAGGTAGTCGTTTGTAAATTAAACCGAGATATATTATAATCGTGTATAATGATACATATAATTATAAGAAGCTATAGTTGTAATATTGGTCAGTTTAGGCTCTGTACAAAAATGACAGGTATTTGGCTCGTAAAGGCGTATTGTCTTGAGTCTGACAACTGGCAGCCATTTTAGGCCACCACGTTACTAACTGCAATGTCTGCGGACAACCTTGTTCACTAGCACTCTATAATCGATTCCATTGTTTGTATAAGTAAATTAGAACTCAATGTTTATAATTATAAAATGAAAGTTTATATTGGTATTATTTGACATAAAGCAAAATTTCATAACAATAGAGGTCACAGTTTAAGAAAAGCGAACTATTGGATTACAAAAATTACGTTCATTTTGAAAATATTACAGACACTATTATACTTAATGGTCACATAATTGCCTTTGGTACTTATTAAAAATTTTAAACAATTTCAAGGTAATAGAGTTCTATAAGGTAAAAGAGAAGAATATTCCGGCTTTATTATGGTAAGCTTACCATAATAAAGCCGGAATATTTTTCTCTTTTTTATCGCAATCTGTACACAACAGCATCGGCTTTTCCTTTTTCACTTTCCATCATTACAGTATGAAGTTCGCTTAACTCTTAACAAAAACTCAATCAATGCGCACCAATTTTTTACACAGATTATGAATTGTTTTACTGCACAGATAATAAACCTTTTTGTTTTTTATTATTAAAGGCAAAAAAGATGAATATTAATAACGCCAAAAAGCTAAACATTCATAAATAAAGCATCATGAAGCAACTACAGAAATAAGTTTATAAGAGACATGGGCCATTCGAGTCACATAATACTATTGATAGCTCATAATTTACAATATTCGTGTCACTAGGCAACCGACTTCCTCACTCGTTACACGTACAAGTCATAAAATATTACGAAATAACAAGAAAATTACACTTCGCACATATTATGACTCAATAAATCACCAACTGTTTAAATAGATTACCACATTTCATCAGAATTATTTCTACTTGATAATTGTCTATAAATATACATACATAGTTATGACTTATTGTGCAAATTCAAATTTAAATATGGAAACAAAAAAATACTCCCTATATGCGGTTAACTCTTCATGTCCGATTATAATATGTAAGTCACGAGTACATAGACAGGTATATAAAAGATTACTATTATTAATTATAACGTAATAAAATTGCACGAGAATACGGTGAGAGCGAGGCAATTGTGTCCTTGGGAACACATGTCTAAAAATAAGGAACTGTTTAAATAATGCTTACACGTAATAAGCGGTTAAGATTTTTATCAGTTAATCGCTAAGGTCTTGTCAAATTAATTCTCTTATTTCATAATATTGCCTTTTAAGACTGAATATCACTTGCTACAATGGTGAACAGACAACGATGTAACTAGTATTATTCAGTAGGTTAATACAGCATACAAATATACCTACTTATAAAATTATGTAACCAGGAACGCTATAACTATAGAGTTCTATAAACTACTATATAATTACTAATAAAACCAATAAACATTGGATATGTTTTATAACACAACTCGTTAAGCAAACAGACGGTAAATTTAATGTCACACAGATGTCAATAATCAATTGTAAAACGTGTATGATCGCTAAACTCTGTTTATAAGCGTTCATTGAAACAATACCTTACCAATCACGTTTTGTGAGTAAAGTAGATCGTAGATTAAACCGCGGTTAACAAAAAGAAATAACGATTAAAGTTCGTTTAACGCGAGTGCAAGTTTCCGCGTTCCACACTGCTCGCTAATTAAGTTTAATTTACATTCGTATATCTGTAAATTACATTGGCGGCAACGAAACAATATCGTTATCTACAAGTGTATAATATATATTTTAACGGACCCAACGATTGTAGATCCGATTCCCATCCGGGAAAAATATTCCTGTGATTAGCGTAATAAAGTAGTTTTTCTGTTCGGCTTTAAAATAAGGCAACAAGAAACAGTATCATCCATAGCAGCAGTTTCTCAGCATTGTTATCAGTTACCTTATATAAAAACGGTCAGTGTTCAATAACAACAAATGTGATATTGGCAATGTTGATTAGTGTCAGACCGACACTCGATTTCTACCTCAAATGTGAATCGTACCTTGTATTTGAATCTTATTCTAGTTGTTGTCCGCAATGGACACCGCGGTCGCAACCAAGGCTTTTGCTGTTATCGATGTGTCGGCCGAACACTGTTAGTTACTTTATCTTACAGCTACTTACAAAAAAGTTCTTATGTTTTTCCGCAGCGGAAACAATGTAGGCTGGAGTCTGATGTTGCCAACTTCCTCTATTAAATATATACAACATGTTAAACTCTGACCTTTCATGATGTCGTGTGGAAAGTACACAATTTCCACAAAACCTTGTCTTACCTATACACGAAAGTTCCTGAAACATTCTAATGATATGTTCGGTGGCTACTAGGGTTGCCACGTTCACGGCTTTTTACATTTATAATAATTGTAATAATAAGATTTAAAAAGGGTGATGTCTCACTGCCTGGTCGGTCGTGTTGCTGCAACCGCGGCTGCCTATCTAGAGATCCTGGGTTCGAATCCCGTATCGAGTACTATTGAATTTTTCTAACTTAAATTTAGTAATAATCCTAGAAGAAGTAGACATAGGAATGTAGAACACTCCCACGTTTCACCAGTTACGTTCATGTCCTACTATGGAATTCCTATTGAGTGATATCTTTCATTAATTCATTTGTATTCTATAATTGATCCATTCTAAGTTTAAACGTGTATCAGCCCTACTAGCAATGTAAACGCAAAAGAATGTCACAACGTAATGACGTGACTGTTTGTAGTTCACAAACATAATGTTACATTTAATATATTTACCTTGAATTTGTTCCAGCTCTTGTAATTATTTTTATATATACCTACATTTTCCCAATAGTTTCTCGCCTCGTGAACGACTTGCACAGCTTGGAATAAACTTGGTCATGATAAAGAAATTAACGATGAAAATGTATTATGTACGTAAAGTTAAGAATGTATTGGTCGACATCACATGCCTTAGAGAACGTCGTGGACAATTCTAAGTTACCTTTCCATAGGAAGTTTTAATTGATCACTGATCACTAAACAAGAGGAGGTTATTTATAAGTACATATGACAACATTACATTTAGTTACTTGTTAAAAAAAACGTACCTATATAACCGAACCGAATCGATCCGAACCGAATAACATCAAACAAATTATGTAAAACAAAAATCCAAAGTGAATCCTGGATTCATTCCTCCTTAATTCTCCTCGGCTTTGATCCCATGCATTCTTGTGCTAGCGTATATACTTTCTTACTATGTATTAATATAATATACACATATAGGCAGTATGAGTAAGTGGTGGTTTTTCACTAAAAAGAAATCCATGTAAGTAGGTACTTCTTTACTTGAAAAAACTTAAAAGCACCACCTCCTTCTGCCTACATGCGTACTACGACGTTGACAGTTTAAACACCATGATATAATAGAATAGTGGACACGAACGTTTTAATGACCTTGAACTGACATCTAACGAAGCGTCACCACGAGTCACGACGTTCCAGATGGTCATGATACAATTTGACAAGGTCACTGCCTAATTAGTCAGGATGGTTGTTTTACACACTAAATATTTACAGATATACATTACCTGACTCATTAGTCATATTAATATACAAAAACACCGAATCCGGGTATTTCAAAACCTGCATTATGATCCAGTGACAAGTCACCATAAAAAAGCAATAAAATAAAAAACAAATGTTTACTGTGAGTTAATATAAATACGTTATAAACCGGATTGAAATTCCCCGATAAAGTGGAGAGACAATCTAATCGTAACACTTAAAGCAGGGCCCTAAGCTGACCTCCAAAGCACGTAAACGTTCGTTTGCTCCTAACATTCACCGACCTAATGTCCCACGCCCTTACTTATCGATTATTATTCACTTGAAATTTTCTCAATATGTCATTATGACATGCTTAATAGACATTCATGTTACTGTTTGCATCGCTATAAACACTAAGGTGGGTGAATTATTAGCGAATTGGCTAAAAAACAACGATTAGTAACATCGGACGATTGATCTGTATGGGAATAATTTATGACTTGATATCTTCATAATATCTTAATAACGTTACTTCAGGTGCCAAATATCTCTTTTCTCATGAATCTTTATTTGATTTCACGTTAATTACAAAAATTGGCATTTCTCATATCACGTTATTTTTAACAAACTTGCAAGCTAATTGTCCAAAATTTTAAAAAGACAGACACTATTCGTATTATTCTTATATCATTCTCATATCATATCACGTATTTTCAACAAACTCATTATCTTCTCATATCACGTTATTTTTAACAAACTTGCAAGCAAATTGTCCAAAATTTTAAAAAGACAGACACTATTCGTATTATTCTTTCTTTCAACCGTTAATAGAGGCTGTTATTGCATGCCACGCTGCCAATAGATCACCGTTCACGAGCATTGTTGGAGCGCACGAGTAATTACAGTAATGGCGCACTTGTCGATAATATAAGTAATGCCACAAGTGTGGATACGATACGACCTTGCCGCGCGCGACGACAGTTGTCAGCGCGAAATAATAAAATTATTTAACGTGCTTCTGTTGTTCGAACGTGTGTCTACAACGAAGTGGAATGTTAATTTGAAAATGGATTTCTTACTTATGCTCGTTGGACGAACCTGTTAATCAACTTCATAAAGAGTGAATATTTAGATGTGTTGGTAATTGATTGGATATAGAAGCGACAAATGAAGTTTGATAGAAATAGAAAGGTTGCTAGTGGAAATTGTTACTTACAGCCTATCCCTATGCAAAATGAGCATGATAATATGTATGTATGTTTAAATTATAATATACATTTTAGCTGTATTTTTTGTATTTATAATACGGGCGCAAATGGTAGTTACATAATATGAGCATGTATTTACAAATTTATATATGTAAAACTAACGTAACATCGTGCCTGTATTCCTCTAAGAGGTAGGCATAGGAGTGGAATACATGCCCACGTGTCACCAGTTACGTTTACGCTGCAATATGGAATAGGTTGTCGACTTATATACACCGGGTATCTAATCATAGAAATAGAACAATAAACGCTATTCATTTAAACAACATCTTTTGTTTTACTATGGTTTGGTGTCAGTAATAGCGCGTATAGATACAATCGTATAGAACTGTCGAATCGTCGGATTGTACTACACTCCTTTGCCTACACCCTCGGAGAAGTAAAAGTCTGACTTAATGTTGTGTTATAGAAATGAAATAGTTGTAACATCACCTATTAAAGTTATACTGAGGATGATACAAAGAAATAACCCGATGCACCCATCACACATGTTAATGAGAACACCTGGCAGTCTGTAATTACACACACAGAGACGGTGCTCTCATAAACAATTATAATTAGTTCCGGGATTGATAGAATACCGTAGAAATTACGTAAGGTATTGATTATAAATCGAACAATATGTATATTTGCATTACTTGTAAGAATGTTGTCTGTGAAATTACCTCTGCACCAGGTTGTTTTCAGAAGGAATAAACATAAGTATATGTGGATTGAAATTTGATTTTAAGAGTTTTTGCCAATTTATGTCAAAGTTAGTCAAACTTTGATTATAATTATTGCTTGTCAGTGCAGAGTGTTATATCCACGGTGCACGAATAATGACTCGTTGTTACCATCTTAATGTAAGTAGATACGTTTAAAAATAGTACTAACAAATATATACATCGCATAAGTTACAACTTGTTAAATCAGTTCATTAGCCAATTTAACAGTTAATATATTTAGCTCCACGGTGACGAGTCACGTCGCCGATGTATAATTACTTAGTGAAATGTATTAGTAATGTCGCCAGTTCCCTGGCCAATACTTCCCACGATTGACGTTACTGGTAAGAAGCGTGTGATGGTCAATTGATAGTAATTCCACGTTTTAATTCTAGCTTCAGACCTCGTGTATGGGAATAGGCTCACCCCCCCATTCTATAATAAAACGTAAACGTAACTGGTGAAACGTGGGATATATTACTCTTCTCTGGCTACTTCATCGGAAATTACAAGCGTGACACCTTTTTAACTTGTCATTATCATCGCCTATTTCATCGTTCCAGTATTGATTGGACTACTAGCAGAATATTTATTTTGATAGTATTCTGTTTAGAGCCCTGTGTACCACGCGGGCCAAGTGCGCGGTGCTGAAATTAAAACACTAGAGAGCATTCTGGAAAACAGTGAGGTATGCAGACATTTCCTCGCGATATCTCTTTTAAAAGTCCGTGGCTAGTTGGGCAACAGATAGTCACTTACGTTTCCCCACGATAATATTATATAGTGCAGTCGTAGGCCTACATATAAATACGACAAAGCTTTGCGAAGATGTTGCAAATGTCTTCACATTGTTGGTTCAACGATTCTTCGATTATGCATATGCAAAGCGGTCGCTTCGTATCATAAAAACAATTCAGAGTCTCCGGATAGAGACATAAAACCTTAACACCTTTAACGTATAGTGTAAACAAAACGCACTCTATTATCGCAGTACTGTTGCGCTCTACTCTACATAATCGCATATGTTTTTCATCAAAGAAAACAATAAAATAACCAGTGCTTAATATGTATGTTACTTTTGATTACATTTAAATGGGATCGTAGAAGGTTATAAATGGGGACATGGAAGTGGTAAACAATTTTATTAAAAACAAAGTATGATAAAAGGCGCTTTATAAAATAAAGAACAATGTTTTCTAAAAGAAATTTCTATCATCACAGTACTTCTTGCTGTTTTATGGAATGGAATCTTCGAGAAATAAGACTCCAACACTATTTGCATATATTATTCACGTTAAAAATATTGACTTTTAAATATGTATATATTATACTTTCAATCTATTAGTGTAGGAGGTGTTCTGGAATGTTTTGCAAACTAGTGTTTTTAAAGTAGTGATAGCAACGATATTGTAATAATATTATATATAATAAATATAATTAAATGTGTATTACATTTAACTCCTGAAATTCAGGCTTGACTCTGTACCTATTATGACTACAAAAATATAGGCATTTTGAAAATTAAGTAAGTAGGTATATATTAATTTTACGGAAGTATAATATTTTATAAGTACTTACTTATACACGAAGAAATATAAACTGTTGAGAGACATATAAAATGGGGATAAATTGAATGTTTTCTGGAATGTTCGGATAATAACAGAGCAGTGACGGTGTTCGACGGTGGAACATTCTTACATTTATTGCGAATGTTCGGAATTGGATATGTCAGGTTTATACAATGTGGGAAAGTAGCAGGTTACAATATTACGTGTAGGTAACTTGCGAGGCGAAGCGTTTCCTGTATAACTGCAGTACCGTACTTTGTACAGGACCGCATTCTCATTGTATATTATTACAATATCACGCCAGGCTCCTCACACGGTAGGCACAGAATATCAAGTACCAGATATCTCGATCCTTACAGACCTGACGTACTTCCACAGTCAACACTGTCTGGATACAAACGCGATGTCGGTACTTCTACTCCCTCCATCAGTCAGTATTGGACGTGTTTGATCAAGAGAGGAGTCTTGGGCTCCCTCAGCAGCTACATGAGTAAAATCATATATAAATGTATTTTTTAATCTTGATCATTTACTTCTTTTTTATATTGGATATAAATATTTATTGCTGAAAGGTCAATGAGTCATGAGAAAACCCACGTAAACAATGAATTAATGGTGGTAAAGGAAAAATCATTGAAGAAGACACATGACTTCGACCTTGCGAGGAGTCAAGATGTTATAACACATATATAGGTTAGTCATAAATAATTCCAGGAGACACCGAGTCATGTGACTTACCAGAAACGTACTGTAGTTAAATGTTGCTTAGAATCAAAGAAGGTTGCGCTATAATTCCTTATATTGTAATTCCTTACTTGTTATTATAATTTCTGATGCTGAACAGCAATACTTTGCTATAATTATAGTATCACGCCACGTTCCTTACGGAGTGGGCAGACAGCTCTGATTGGTAAAGTCCTCTATCAACCTAGCAGACTTCTTCTGCATAACATTGCTTACATAATGCTGTATAATGTAACATATGCATATTTATACGACATAACATTTTTTTAACATCTCAAAGATGTAGATTTCGTCTATTCGTAGGTGACTTTCAGTTTTATTTGAGATATAATTGAGATGTGTGCGAGCTACGCTTACGATGTACAGGGCGCTATTTCTCCATACATCTACTACAGCCACAACGTAAATAAAGAAATAAATATGCAACGAGATTAGATAAACGGCCACATTTACTGATTTTACATATCGTAACCATTTAGCGTGTACGTTCTTGTAAAGCGAGTGTGTCGTAAAGGCAGATATTTCAATACACGTTGTTTACATTGCACGCACGCTTCCTACACCGGGTTGGATAATAAAATGTTTGGAGTACGTAAAAAATTGAACAAACAAACAAACTCGGCGCGAGTAGGCAGTGCGCAAGGTGACAGTTGCCGCCGAGCAGGGCGCGGCGCGCGGGTGACGTCATCGGCGCCTGGGCACCGTTCGCATTTAGCAAAAGTTTTGCATTCATCCATTTTCTAGAACAACACCAATTTAAGTTAAGTTTAATTTAATATAACTGGTGAATCGTGGGAGTCTATCACTCTCTTCTGCCTACGTCACTGTGGAAATATCAGCGTTATGTTATGTAATGTATAATATAAATCTTATCTCAGTGTAAGGAGATATAAAAATAGATTAAATAGATCATGTGGTGGTCACATCCCGTTAAAAGGACCAAAGGTGGCCTTCCTACAAGGTCATCAGACGTTCTTAAGATAACAGCTTGAAGCACCTGGTATCACAAAGCCAACGACCAGGTAGCCCAGTTTACGATAGGTGAACGTCTAGCAGTGGACTCATAGAGGCTGAAGGATGGACAATAGGATACAAATGTTGCTATTAATAGAGTTCTGTGCTAACACCGTAAAGTATCTATCATGGCATTATAATATTGATAGGTACTTGTTTACTGCATAAAATATTGATGTTGATGAATCCGTGTAATTTTTCATATATTTCTTTTAGTATTCGGCGTGATAAACAGGCTAACGGGCCACCTGATGGTAAGTGGTCACCGTGGCCTGTGGATGGCAATATCGAAGAGATTACTAATGTGTTCCCGCCTTAAACACTAAATAAGCTAAGTAGTTAAAAAAAATAAGTTTTATAAGTTAATTCAAGTTCTAACTAAAATAATTGGACTCTACACAAATGAAATCAATACTAAAGTACCATTACATTGAATCTCAAAACAAATATATGCGTTAATCGTTCACAACTATGCTTTTACACAAATATTTGATTTACACAAATATTTAATTTACACAAATATTTGATTTTATTTCTCAACGTCAATAAACGTCCACCAAATACATAATATTTATATTAAATTAGTTCAATCGTCAAAGCAGAATCTGTCTAAGTGTTGTGTGTTTTGAAGTCAAATTTGAAACGAAATAAAGCTTTTGATATACATCGTTCATAAATAACGTTTCTGATAAATATTGAAATCAGTAAAAAAATATTGGACCGGATAATTTCGATTATGTCATACCTACTTGTTAATGTTACATATATTACACATTTCTAGAATACATTAAATACAAGTCAGTGAAATAATCCTTGCCATAAGGTCTAAGTATCTTGTCATACGTTACGAGCTATATGCCAAGGTATTGCAGATTAAAAGAGCTTACCTACGCCCAGCATCCGGTTACAATGTGCCACTTGTTTGTATTCGTGATGGTAATTTTATAGCTCAATATATTTCATATTATGTTAAAATTATTTGCATTTTTTTTCTCTGTTTCTTTCAAGACAACTGTAATTTTTAATTGTATTTTCTGAATTAAGAGTCATGTAATTTATCTAGTCTATTACAAAGTTTGTAGTATGCCAACCTAGCCTTAGCCATTGTTGCAGACTATGGCCTTCTCCCTTTTACTTCCTCATAGGAGACCCATGTCCAACAGGGAAAATATAAAAATGCTTGATGATGACGAAAATGTTTCAGCAGATGTAAACTGTACATTTTTTGTTTTGACTTAGCGTCATACTATTACGAAACAGCTGATAAATTAATTACATTTCATAGATAACACCGTGCATACGGGCACATGCCACCGCTAACGAATTGAAGTCATGGCCGAAATCACAACTAGGTATATTGAAAGTTTAATTTGTTTACTTACTAAGTGTAACCCCTAAAGTAGCACGATAGAAGCAAGTCAGATTTGAACGGATACAGATGTTAGCAATCGGAACGCTCTTTCTACGGACCTGTAGTAACAAAAAAAAAAAACGTAACATCACGCCTGTAATCCCCGAAGAGGTAGGCAGAGGAGTGTAGAACACTCCCACG
>DWDU01001436.1:0-14661 GCA_018245575.1 Jemadia suekentonmiller
TATCAGTATCTTCCTATCTTTGATTTGTTTGTTTTTATTAATAAAGAACTCCCATTCCAAATCCGTCAGTGTGTAGAAATCATCGATTATTTTGTCAAAATTTATCACAGGTGCCTCCAGAGGTGCTGCCAATGTTATAACAATGTTTGTTGTTTTTAATGTGTTCGGGTAAGCCATAAGTCGCTTAGCAATTAATCCACCCTGAAACAAAACAGTACTTAGTTATATTATGAAAAACAACTGTTCTTAAAATTATTGATATGAATTGAAGAAGATATTTGAGAATAAACACAAAACATATTTTATTTACAGGCATTCAGTATCAATCACAAAATTTAGTCTTTTTGGACATGTTGATATTGTCTATATAGAATATAAAGTTAGAATGAAAAAAAAACACTTGACATCACACCTGTAATCCCCAAAAACGTAGGCAGAGACCACACCCATTTTTCACAAATTATGTTGTACATAAAGAAAAGAGACAATTCTGATACCACCTTTGCAATATAATGTAAGGTTATTGCTATATTGTAGCCATTTAATAACACATAGTCATATACCTAACAAACTTTCTTTTTATAAATGTAAAAATGCCACATTTTAAAAAATGTGATGGATTAATTGGTGATAGTCGAAAATAGATATTAATGTTATGATTATGTTTTACCAATAGAACTTACCATTGAATGTCCAATAACAATTACAGATGAGGGCACTGATTTTGTATATCTATTACTTTTGTATAGATTTAAGATTCTTGAAATGCAAGCAGCTGCAAATTCTGTTTGGGTTTGTAGCACTCCACCATATAGTCCAGAATATTCCTCGCTGTAGCTAACTACAAACAAACAATGGCATACATATAACCACATTTCTGGTCTGAACTGGTCCATTGGTGCAATGGTTCATAAACCTGATTATTACACAGGGGGCTGTGGGTTCCAATACCATCCAAAAAAATATTTATGTAATGAGCACAAGGTTTTATTCTATGTCTGGGCGTAAATAAATGTACATATGTATATTAAAATACAATGAAGAAACAAAAATAAATAATATCCACAAAAATTTCATATTCAAACTTCCTTATATCATGTTATCTAAAATTGTTTTATCTTGATCATGTCCAAACCTCAGTTGTGAAGTGATCATATGACAGATACTTGAATGTATGTGTTTATAAATGATAACAGATATTGAATTTAGAAGATAGATCCTATTAAATCAATTGTTTTACAATCTCATAATGAGGGTCATAAAGTTACTAGTATGAAAAAAGATCTTAAGGTCTGTATTAACAATTTGAATCATTCTTTGAACACAGCAATAGCTACATATTGTCTTGTATGGAATAGTAGTGATCTGTGTTCATAAAATTAATATCTATCTTGATATTTGAGTCACTCGCTGCTAAACGAAGAACTAAAGTTTAACTGTCTCTTTAGTTGTGTTGGTTGTAAACGCGACTGCAGATTGAGAGGTCCTAGGTTTAAACCCCGGGTCTAGCACTATCTAATTTACATTTTCTAATTTTGGCTCGGGGTCTGGAAATGATCTCAGCATATGGCAATAGGTTCACCACCTATTCCATAGTAGGATATAAACATAACTGGTGGAACATAGAAATGTACTACATTCCTCTGTCAAACTCTTCGGGGATTACAGGCGTGAAGTTACGTTTTTTAAAATCTCTATTACTATATGTGTGCAGATCAAAAGACTACATTTTTCCAACCCTTTTATCACTCCACTGTTGGAACACAGGTCTCCTCTCAGAATGGGAGGATTAATACCATAGTCTGCCATGCTACTAATCTCCTAAGACTATATAATCTCAATCAAACAATATGGGAGTAAAAATAAAACTAACTTTGCTTCTTTGTTTCATTAATACAAGGATAATCTGACATTGAAATTATATATTAAAGTACTGTCCATTAAATCAGATGACAATTAAAATCTTACTTGTAAAAAAATCAAAATGGTATTCATATCCTTTAGATAAAGCTTTTCTTAGGGCCACAGAAGCCAATGACCTGGCTTGCATATGACTTCCAGAATTTCCTGGCAGAAACAGTACTGGAATTCCATCAAACCTGAAATCACCATTTTTGATAAAATACAGTAATAAGGTATAGTACATTTTTCATGATACATTCCAACAGGCTTGACTTATGGGCAAGTACTCTTAAGATCCGCAGATAAAATATTATATACCTGTAATATTAAAATTTGTGAGGTCACATAACCCCAATATTAATATTTCAGACAAAACACTATGGGGCTAACTACAAAAGATGTAGATGTAGTATACACACGACAAAATCTAGGGAAGTAAACTAAAATACATATTTTCATTCCCAGTTTTTTAAATAAGTTGTAAGTATAAACAAATTAAAAAACAGCCTCTATTGGCAAAATTTATATACAGATGATTCCTAATATGAATATGAGAAATCAACAATGCATATTGTATTAATATAATTTAATATTCATTTACCAAACATAATATCAAAATATTTTCTATACAACAAAATAATTGTTTCCAAGTTAAAAATTCTGTTATACGGGCTACCATCACCATTGTGGGTGAAATATTTAATATAATTTTGTTAGTTTAAAGAAAACTATAATACTCACAACATTTTTCTGGCTCTTTCTGTAAATCTGCCCTCACTATAAGCGTACAATCCATATTGTGGATATTTACGATTTTCTTCAATTGAAATATGCTAAAATTTTAAATAAAATATGAAATGCCATAATATATTAAAAAGCGACTGAAGTGGTACATTTAAAATTTATATTATTTACCACAAATTGGGGGTATTCATACATATAAGTCATTTCACAATAATTATTTTTATCACTAAAATACATATTTAATATACCGAGAAGATATGCCACAACAAAAAATAACGATAGGATTTGGAATACACTAGTACTAATGATATTTAATAACTTCATGGTCAATGAGGCAATTATATAAACTAATAAAATAGTGAATTTTCGAAATCTACATAGTTCACACTTCAAAGTCGTAAATAACAGAAAATAGAATACGAATTAATTTCGTTATATGAAGACTATAACTCGTTATATACCAAACTGACTATTGAGTACTGACTGGTGACTTAGCGAGTTAGCGACTAAGTATCACAGACAAAATTCATGGATACTATGTGTGCTGTCTATAAAAATAGAATACATTTGCAAACAACTTCACGTAGGTACTCTAAATAATTGTAAGTAATGTAAACCGTCAGAGAAAATAAACTTTTTGGAATTGAAATATTTTATCGACATAAAATTATAAATATAGGGTTTATCTCAGAAATAAAAATTTTAATGTGATATAATTAACTAAGCTTACACTGTATTTTTGGAATTAGTTACCAGAAATTATAATAATTCTTGTAAGTGGAACGTGACAATTAACGATCAATATTTAAATGGCAAGAATTTTCTATAAATCGTAAATAAAACTATGATTTACGTAGTTAATCTTAAAAGGTCCTCAGATTCTTTGCGATCTACAATAAATCTGTGGATTTTGAAGTGATAATTTCTTATAGGAGGGTAAATTCGTTACGTAACGCTTAGGGCTGCCAACCGTACTATAATATATAGTATTATACTATATTTCGGGACTCCGTACTATGTATATATTATTCTTACCTTCTAAAATACTATATTTTTAAACGATCATCACGCCTGTAATTACCGAAGAGGTAGACAGAGGAATGTAGAACACTCCTACGTTTCACCAGTTACGTTTACGTGTCACTATGGAATAGTTGGTAAGCCTATTGCCAAACATCGGGCACATATCTAGGCGGTGCTCGACCCGGGAATTGAACCTAAGACCTCCTGATCGGTAGTCGCATTTGCAACCAACAGGACCAACGAGGCAGGTATATTTTTAAGCGTACTATATTCTTTACAGTTTTTAAAAAAAATACTATATTCGGACAAAAAAAATTGGCAGCCCTAGCAACGCTGTACGACGTCAGACTGTCTGGATTCACTTTCTCTCACGCATACGGCGGCGGCAGGCAGGTTCCTTCTCTTTCACTCCTCAGTGCTAATCGTATTCAGACAGACGCTTCTATTCTCTCTCCTCAAACCAGCACGCGCCTTTCTCTCTCTTACGTATTTAAACGTTCAATATTTATTCAAAAATCATTATTTTAGCTCTATTGTAATGGAAATCGTTGCAGATGTACATACAGAAAATTCGAATGAACATATTCAAGAATAGGGATGATGATAGTAAACGAAAATCACTAAAGTTATGCATCAACTTAATGATACGTAAATAATGGATTGAAAAACACATATTTATTTTAAAAATATGAGTGAGATTATTTATTATTTTGATAAAATAAAACTAGAAAATATATATAATTTTGTATTTAAATGGTTTGTCACTAGGATTATTAGAGCGAAATTATCTTTTAATTTCAACGATTCTATTGTCTGAATCAACGAATTTATTGCACATACATAAAAGCCGCACTAAATGATGATTCGTTAAGGCCATTGGTATCGACACCTATATTAAATTCGTCACAAGACGTTTTCTAGATTTTTATCCATCAAAGAAAATTAAATGAAATTTTTAAATCTTCCTTTTTTAAAGCTTCCTAAGCTTATAGTTACTTTCAGGCTGTAAATCTTTAAAATCATTTTCCTATTAAATTAGCAACACTGCTTTGTTGGTTTGACATCTGTTATCATATAGGAGGAGTTCTGTACCTAGCTAGATACCTTTCCTAGATTATTATTGATTGATTGCCGACATTGCTGAGGCGACAACGTTACAAGAATGTAAACGTAACAATACCTGTATAATTAATTCTTTTGTAATCTTCGAAATCAAAAGTTGATAAAATGTTTGAAAGTATCTTCAGTGCTTACGATTGTGTTTATTTCATGAACCTTTTCTGGCCTGTTGGGTCCATATTTGAAACTTCTTTATTTCTGATAGTATTAGCTGGAGTGCTATTGTTACTGAGAGCAACTTACTTAAGTTACAGAATAATAACTACGAAGACATTGCTATTCCAGCTAACATCATTTAAAATTATTATATGCATCGGGTCCGGCGGTCACACAACAGAAATGATAGAATTAGTGAAACGCTTAAACGGGTCTAAATATCGACCACGTCTGTACTTAATGGCGGATAACGACGAAAGCAGCGAGGAGAAAGTGCGTGAATTTGAAAATGGATCTGCAGATTATAAAATTGCCAAAATTCCTAGATGTAGAAACGTGAACCAATCTTATATTTCCTCCATTTCGAGTACTATACATTCGACCATTTGCACGATACCAATAATATACAAATTTAAACCTGATGCCATCCTGTGTAATGGGCCAGGAACATGTGTCCCAGTATGTGCTATAGCGTTTTTGTTTAGATGCTTGTACATGTTAAATTGTAGAATTGTTTTCGTGGAAAGTGTCTGCAGAGTGAGGTCATTATCACTATCTGGTAAAATATTGCAGTTTATTGCTGATATATTTGTGGTTCAATGGCGGGAATTAAAGGATGCATGTTTAAGAGCTCAGTACTATGGACGGCTTACATAAATTATATTTATAGTTTAATAAGGGGATCTCATTTTTAACAATTTGATAAATTGTAGTAGATGTATTGATGTCATTCCATTTCTAAAAACTTATATGTGTTGTATTTCGATGTCTATTAATAATGCAATTATCTTAACTTGCCATTTTGAAATTTAGGCTTTATTAATGTCATTGAATGTATCTTAATGTTGTGACTGTAGAAAAAGTAAAGACTATTATTATGAATATTCATATTTCTAAGTGTATAACTGTGTAGAAGAGATAAAAATAAAACAAATTTTATAAATATATAGATGTATTCTTCAATTTCTCAAAGTAACATCTTCAGATCAACATTATTCTATATACAATAAATGTATTGTTCAGAATATAAATTGCCAACAATTCATCATGTAAATGCTTCAGTCTTCACCATTTAAGTGCAATATAAAGTTAAATCACAAAGATATACTTAAAGGTGCTTGAAGTTTGATATCATTCAAATTTAATAGTTCCATCATAATTATGATCAGACAGTAATAACCATTTGTAAAAAAGCTACAATATACCACACTGCCCCTTTTCTTATCCAGAATGCATTTCAATAAACAAGATCTCAACTTTACATGTGATGGTCCTTGTGAAAGCCTCTCAACTCATCCTTCCTTTTAGGGTAAGTAATGAACTTCACACTACAGTATTCAAAGTAATTTCCAACCCATTGTCATCTAATTGAGGACAATCTATCCTAACTCACCATACTGTTTCAATGAAACTGTAAACCCTAGTAGGTTAGGTCTTAGCAAAATTTAGAAAAGGGGCTTTACTTTATATATCTAGATACATTTTATGAAGAAAAATGCAATAAAAATTACAACAATAATTAAATATAAATTTTTATCCCATATATAAATATTTCAAATAAAGTTTAGGGAAAGAAATTGACAAGGTAATACACAATCATGAAATTATATCAAGTACTAGACAGATTTAAATTATTCAGCAAAAGTTATTCTACATCCACAACTGTCTGATTATTACTCCTTAATCCAGATACATACAAAGAGATGAGGCACTGACATCACAGTTGGTACACAATTAACTTGTATTCATTTCATTACACTGCTGTTTAATTTTCCCTAAATCACATTGGCTTGTGATATGTGATGAGGAATGTTCTTTTCTCAAGACTGAATACAATTTAGAACTGGATTACAATACAAAAAGGCACACATTTCAGTCAGTTCGCGAAACCACAGCAGAATACGGAATATAAAGAAGATTGGTTACATTACCTTGAGTAAGCCGTAATACTATATGCCTTATAAAACCACAAAAATGTGCTATTCGCTGTTACGATGCACCTAGCGCCGTACCTATACGAGTGGCGATACACTTCGACGCGTTATTTTACACGTGTGTTCAAGTGAAAAGAATTAGTTCTTTCAAACGCATACAAGCGTCACCTCACGTATCGACCTCGACAGATCTTGTTTACATTTAAATTTTGAAATAACCAAATCCATTTTCATTTTACTTAAATTCAAGAAAATCTTGGCAATATATACTGAAATTATATAATTATAATATATTTTATGAATGTAGGCATCCAAAATATCATATCCATCATTCTGTCAAAAGCATCTGTACCTAGTAATTATGCATCTTACGAATTAGTTACATTGGAATAAGTGTGTACATTCTGAGAGGACATCTGTCTAACAGTAACACAATAAAGAATTAGATGTTGATGAAGATTTACATGGGAAGATCTGTCAAGAAAAGCACAGTGCTGGGCGTGGTTAGTTCTTGAATAGTTGTAAATTTGCCAATATTTTGGACACTCACAAGATAACACTTAAATATTTTGATAACAGTCAATAAATATCAATGTGAATATATACAGTACATGGAAATCGAGCAACAGAATAGGCAAACCACATATTGGATAACCTAACGTGAGGATGGCTTTATTTGCCACACTAGACCTACGCTCTGCGTAACAATCGAAGGAGACGCCGCGGCGGACATCGCTAACGGTCCCAGGCGCTGTGTCCCTGTAGCTCGGGCCTAGAATACGAGCTACGGTATCTCCTGCCTGTCGTAAGAGGCGATTAAAAGGAGGCATCCGGGGTTGCGAGCGGCCAGAGTGGGAGCTCGAACCGCTCATTCAGCGATCCCGGGAAGGACGACGGCATGTGTGGCCGTATACTGTCGTGTAAACCGAGGGCGTGGGACGAGGCAATGTTGTAGAAGTAGAGCCCGCAGGGGCGTCGCCGCTAGGAGGGCACCGGTGCGTTCCGTCGGAGATCCCGGAATCATCCTATTAGCGCTGAGGAAGGCCACCAAGGGGGTTTTAGTGCGGTAAAAGTCCCACATAACCAGGTATCTCTCCCAGAGTACCGGGTACCTTTTGAAGGTTTCCCTCCCGTAACAAAAAAAAGGCTCTGCATAACAAAATAAAGTTATTCCATTGCAGGCATTACGACAAAACTGACAACCAATATGTATTACAAGAGAAAACCAATACTTTTAAACTAGTCCCATTATGATCCAAATAGTCAATAATGTTCATAGTTATAACAATTATATATTTATAGGTACTTTGCTGAAACAAAATTTACATATTTATGGCTGGCACATTGGTGTAGTGGTTAGTGAACATGACTATTGCATGGGGGTTTATGGGTTTGATTCCCATCCACAATATTTGTGTGATGAGCACAACAAGTATTTGTTCTGTGTCTGGGTGTAAAAGAAGTGTCTATATATTAAAGTGTCTATATATGTAGTTTATCAGCAGTCTGGTACCATATCATAAGCTCTCTTGACACTCACTTTGGGTTAAGGTGGCTATGTGTAGAGATGTCGCAAGATATTAATTTCATGTTTGTGTAATTCAAGTTTAACATTTAATATTCAATTCTATAAGAAACAGGCACTTGTTTCTTAAAAGAGAAATTATTATTTTTTGGTTACACTGAAAAACAGAGATTCTACTTGTCCCTAATTAAGGCAGGTCACACATAAGGTACAATATACATAAAAATAAAGCCTAAAAATATTATTTTTAAACTTAACATAACTTACTAGCATTCAAGATCTCTTACACATAAGGACAAGTCACCAATATGGCTAAAAATGCACATTGACATTTAAAAACTCATTTTCTTACCTGTCCGGAATTAATTACAATAACATAATATTTAATTACACTTTAGTAACAACAATGTGAAAAAGTCAATATTTTAGGCACATCTGAGAATACTATGCTAAATATTTATAGATGACTGTATATATAAAATGATAAGTACAAAGGAAAATTAAGTATCACTTACATGGCTACTTCAACAATAAGATTAAGTGGACAATGCATTTCAGGGTTTACTGCTACCAACAATACTGTGAGGTGATTGATTGCTTGTTTCTTGTTTGGCATTTTCTTCATCTTTATTAACACAGTATTTTTCATCATCGATAAGATGCATTGCTTCATCATATGTAGGAGGTGGAGGTTCTGAACTGGACGGTTGAGGCTTGCTAGTAGCGGCACTTGTTATTAAGGCTTCATAGGAGGGAGGCAATGTCGCGCTAGATGCTGTACGTGGAACTTGACCACCATATGCCTGCTCAGCTTGCACTGTAGCCATGTCCTAAAATGGAAATCAGAACAAATCAATTGTAATCCTTTATTTTATCTAATTGTATTTAGGAGGATGCAAAGGAAACAAGACTAAATACATACAATTAAACAATACTGCGGACTATTTGAGACTTAATATTTAAATCCAGAATCAAATGCAGGAGCTGGACTTAGAGATTGACAGAAAGCCTATGATATATTACACCTTGACAAATAATCTGTGAGTCCCTTTATTCTGCAAGTTTCTCAAGTAACTTATACTATTCTGATTCTTTAAGAGTATGAATGTTGAAAGTCATACTGTATTCACTCAATTGAATTTAAAAAAATTACATTTTTGATAGATGAGTGGCTGTCACAATAATCGGTTTTATATTGAATTAAATGTGCATACATTCTATAATTATAGATTATTATATGGTATAGTTTTATTCCATAAGCCATTGACCATTTATGTGTCATGCTATTTATGTTACATAATATTTTTTCTTTATGTATAATTAAAATGCTGTATAACTGTTGCTAGATACTTTATTTATTAAATAATTCGATCGGAGTCCACATATCTTGTACAAAGTAACACTGTCAAGAAACAATAAAACATTGACAGTACAAAACTAAAAAATATTACATGAGTGTTCCTATTATGTTTAAGTAAATAGAAATTTATATGGTCAATTAAAATAGATATTAATTACTTAAGTATATTATATAGGAATGTATTATAAAAATAATTGAACACTTTCAACACTTATTATATGGATATAATATGCAGCTTTTGTAAGGCAGAATGAAAACAAATAACAAAAAAAAGTTGCAGAATAATAATACTAAAGACTTAGCTTATACACAAGTGAGTCATATGTATATGTGTAGTATTATTTATTATTGGTTTCTTAGGTTTATAAATAAATATAGTATGGTAATTAGGATGGTGTATTATTTTCCTCAAATTCCTTCAGTAGACAGGCATGTAAGATAGCTTTAATCCAAAGTAGAGGAACAAAAGACTGTAGTAAATGGAAATCTTTAATATCTGACTACCCCAAGGGCAAATAAGTGTAACAATATGTGTGTATTTCTATAGCAACATATTTGACCTCTCTTTACCCCCAATGATCTCAATTGGTTGTGCTGTTTGTCTAGCAGTTTATAAGTTTAGATTGTCAAGTATGAAATGGAGCAAAAAATGCAAATAATTGAATTCGATTATGTCCAATAAAAACTCTTTATTTTTAATCAAAGTATACACCCATATTATCTATAGGCATTATTGAGACACTTTTATGTTTTCACACTTGTGGCTTGCATGGAATGGAATGGAATTTGAATATTGCAATGGATTCTAAATTTCATTTAGATTTAAGGTGTGAAATACTTCTTTCTAAAGTGTTAAGCATGGCACTTTATGTTAACACAAACGTGCAATCTCACACATACATTTCTATTATGTTATTCAATGCATAATTTATTTACGTTATTTTTCGAGGAAAAGTGTAATAAAATTAATGTGCAGTAAAATGTTGACTTTCAGTATTCATCTTAAACATCAGGATCGAATCTGAGTCAGTATTATCAAATTCAGTTTTTCACCTTCAACATTGTATTCATACAATAAACTAAACAAACAAGATCTTTTTTATTTGCGTGAAAAACATTTGTGTGATAAAGCTGTATTAGTTAGTGGGTTAAGGTTACAGTTTATTGGTTCTATAACGTTATCGTGAATTCGTGTTAACCAGCACGGCGCTATTTACGGAGTAATATAACTGTTACTGTTATTTCTGCTTTCTATTGACTCGACCAATTCGTACGCAACAAATGTACGATAAACCATAAGGAATACTGAATGTGCACGCGAAATGATAGATGCAATTGTGACTCACTCTGATTATCGCACGTTGGTGTAACAACATTTGTATAACACTTTTCCTTCGCAAATACAGCATACTCTTCACAGCTACCATCATCCCAGAACATATAAATATGGGTCCCACCAGCCACATGTGTCCCAAATTACTAAGTATATAGCCATCGGCATCTCCCAAGGCAAGGACAGTTATAACAGTACCTACAGAAAACAGTACCATAGAAAGAACGAAATATGAGTAGCTGGTACAGTCGCACCGGCCGAATCTCTGATCTTCATCCAAATCAAAATCACGATGCCGTAGACGATGCAAATGTTGTCGAATGAAAGGCGTATCAAATACAGTGGCCATTTTAATTAATAGACTTTAAAAAATTAGGCACATCAAAATAGACAGCTCTCAAAACATACACACATTTCTTTAGTAATTAAATATGTCTATTTGCGCGAAATTGTCTAAACTGAATCGAATAATATACATAAGTCACAAGCACCAATTTTTTCATTTGCTTTGCTTCCTTGCTCTTCCACAGACAAGAATTTCTCTACCTTATTTTCAATGTTGACAATAGTATAGGACAGTCAAAAATATAAAAGACAACCCCATGATACTAATATAAATATTTATTTATTTATTACAAAAGCGCGTCCTTTTCAGTTTTTTTTAACTTCTAATATTTTAAAAAATTTAATTTAATTAAATTGAAAATATTAATAACAAATCAACAGTTTCCATTACGGATTATAAGCGACAGGACTGAAAGCGCAACTAATTCTAATAAAGATTGATTTTTTTGTTCAGACCTATGATTTGATGCTCAAGTGATAATAACATTATAATTTATAGGACATGGAGAATCCCAGGTAAATAATTACATTTGTTAAGATTATTTCTCATAAGATATGAATGTGTATAATATACATATGTGTATAATATACATATGTGTATAATATGAATAATATTCGAATGGTTGACTGAATGCAACCAAGTACCAAGGGGGACTAACATTTATCTATCTTGGGTAAATAAATCAAATACTTGGTGATGGTAAAATAAAAAGAAGAAACCAATGTATGCTTATGAGAAGAGTGACAAATGTAGAACAAGCGCGTCGTTGTCTGCACTATGCAGTGATTTAAATGGTGATATCTTGAACTTACTGGGTATAAGGTCAGCCTAATCAGAATGTGATGACATATTTTATACCTATAGTAGGGTGTAAGTTATAACCATGGTATAAGCTTGCCTAATTTAAAATTAGATAAATGTAATATAAACATTTTCTGAAGAGGTAATTATTACAATTCGGAAAGTTGTGACTAAAGTATAATTGGTTCCAGTTAAAGACACAGCCATAAGAGCTAAAAGAACTGTATGGCGATTTTAGTGCCATAATAGAACACACGATATTGCTCTGTCAGCTGTCACTGGTTTGACAATTGTCATAATACTAAAATTTACAGGCAGAGCAATAAGTTATTGTAATGTAAATGTGAATTTGGTGACGCAAAAAGTTCATTGATGTTTTTGTTTGTTATTACCAGTATCATTATTATAGTAGCGATCTAATAACCAATAGATTGAAATGGATGTGTAGGGCTTCAAGAAAAATAATTTGGTGATTTTGTACATTATCCATACGTTTTAGTTTCTTCACTTTTCTGAAATGGCTCGAGGCTTTCTTGTGATATTATTATTTCTTTTCTCGACAGGTAAGAGTATGTTCATACATATGTATTTTATCCAGATGCTTGGTGTTATTTACGGAAACCTGATTTTTGACACGTTCTTATATATCCAGTTTCTGTTGCTGGTTTTGATTTATACGAGAGAGGAGAACAATACCTACGCTCCTTTCAATACACATGTATTGTTTAAAAATATGTATTATAGCGAATGTACATCTTTATTCAATTCCAATACACAAGCTACTTTTGCAGCTACACTTGGTTTGAAAATGTCGGTCCGTAATAATGGGCCCGCGGTGCGTGGCTCTAACATCACTATAATAGCTACTGTGTCTGGTTACACCGATGAGGCCCTGGAGTTTGTTTATTGGGATGATGCTCAACCAGAACATCGGGCAGAGGTAATTTGTTCTTTATTTAAGTTAGATGCAATTAATTGAACACATGTGAATTGTACTATCAGATATTCCGCTTTGAATGTAACAATAATACATTGTTAAATATTGAAAGCTTCAAAAATGTGGCTTAAAACACAACAATCTGTTTTGAAATTTAATTCGGGAATTTTGAAAGGCTGTAATTGTGTTACTGTGACTTGCTTTTAGAACATATAAATGTACATAATTTGTAAATAAATGTAACATCAAAGGCTGTTTAAAGTCAACTCAGTAGGTTTAACTTAGATGACATAATTAGAATTACCCTACTATAAGTGCAAAATGCCAGAATATTTTTAATGCACAGTGTGACTAATAACATGTATAGCCATGCATATTACTGGTGAGCAATCTGGCCTGTTTGTTTGATCCTATTTGGTTCCCATCAATGTGGATTTTAATAGCTGGGATGTTATGGAGCTCCATAGCAGTAATCCAAAACTATAGAATATCGAAAATAACATTCTATCTGTAACTGTTACCAAAACTGATATAGAAGTTTCAGATAATTTTGGACTGGCTTGTACACTTATATGACTGATTGGATAATTCTAAAACCATTATAATATTATGTGGCTTGTGACTGAGCCTGCTCAATGGTGTCCTGGCATGGGATCTAAGTCTAGTCTTATTTTGTTTAGATGCCTGTGTCATTTCGCAGAACGGCCTTAAGATACATCCAGTCCCGGTAAACATATTGGATGAAAAATCTATAATGTTTATGTTAAAATGAAAATGGTTGAATTAATTATTCGTGTATCAATATCCACATCCAGAGATGAAATTTCATATCCATAACATCCTTGATTTACATACAATTTGATTTTAAATTGCAAATACATTAAATTGTGGTTAATGAGTTTCATTGAGAGGCCGTCATAAATTTATGGATACTTATCACACCCTTATCAGTGTACATGTGGGTGATTCATTGTATAAATTAACATTTATTTGGATGATTACTGTATTTTTTTTCCTTTAGTATATGTTTGTCTGGATACTATTTTTTATTTTCACATTGGTTTACAGAAATTAAAGTTAAACTATGACATGAATATATTTCATATAATACTATTGTTTTTTACATCATCATCATCATCAACCTCTCTCAGTCCACTGCTGGAGATATATCTTCTCCAAAGAGTGCTGTTGCATCATGTCCTCGGCTTGGTGCATCCAGCTAATATTAATACTAGCTATTTTTTATGCTAATGTATACAAAGTGTGAGAATACAGTGTTGCTGGAATGCAAATGTAGGATAGTCAATCAAGAATCGGGAAGTTTTATGGGAATTTCTGGATTATTGTGAACTGATTTTGTATGATTGTTGAATGCTTCTTTGTTTTTGTGATTTTATGATATTTATAACATATAGCATTTTTTATGTTATCTTGTTAATTAAGCAGTTTTCTGGTGTTTTAATGGATCTAAATAAATAATG